>CM034461.1:23851577-23956701 GCA_019925255.1 Litchi chinensis | reverse complement strand
TTCCAATAATATTTTTATTGTTGCTAAATATTTAAGTTTAAGTGATATATGAAAGAGAAAAAATTTAACAATTTTGACCGTTCGTTTTTTTAATACTGATGTATCGTTAGATTATCAAAATATTAATAAAATAAATACAATAAATAATCCTTGCTCTATGTTCTCTTGGCATTCTCTATAGTCATACATTATAAGTCTACATTTATACAATATAGTATATCATTAAGTTAATTTATGTTCAAATTCCAATTTGACCCTTGCTTTTTTGTATATTCTATACCTGAGTGGTCATGGAGTCTCTTTGTTGAGCAAAGCTACCGTGGAAATGCAAAAATTGGTCAGCCTCGTTGTTGGATTAGCCCACTACATATAGTGTGTATTTTAGGATATATAAATCTCATGACATTCCGAAATAAATTAAAATGAATAAGTAGTTAAATTGTTTATGTAGATGAGTATCATTTCAATGGGCTCTTAAAAGATATATAAGTAAATATATAAATGCACAATGCACGCGAAGATGCATATATGATAAAAATATTACCAATCTCAAATTATTGTAAAAATTTCAATTTCATCCCTATATGTTGGAAAACCTTCATTTTGTTTTTAAACGCTAATTGATTTACAAACCCGTTATCTCACAAGTTTTATAAAATTTATCAGTTTCGTGCCTAACGTCAACCAACTGTAACATACTCTTCTGAATTCATGTATCATACATGTACTGTATAAATTATACTGTTGTTTATGAGGTAATAAAATAATGTAAAGTGACCGGTTCTGAATGTATAAATTAAGTTAAAATAAATTCCCGGATAGTTCGGAGATGATTTTAGATACGAGAATTGGTATTAAAAAAATAATTAAGGATTAAAATAAATCTAGTATCAATGAAATTACTGAAAATGACATGATTATATTGAATTATAAAAGATATGTACAAGGGTATTTTAGGAAATTGAAAAGTATGGAAAAGAGAGCATGAAAGTGGCGTGACAAGTGGAAGCATGCATGAAAATGTGACATGTGACGTGTGAAATGGTGACAAGCATGTAAGTGATGACAAGTGGCATTAAAGGTTAAATTAGTTAGCATTTAGTTAGCATTTGGTTGGAATTTAGTTTGAATTGAAATGAATTTTATATTTCAACCAATCAAAAGCCTTCAATACAAACCAATGGTAAACTTGTTATAAAACTCAAAACTCCGTTTTATGATAAATAATTTATTTTTTTGACGTATAGGGTATCCGAATGAAAACAATGGGTCCGTGTGAGTAATAATTTTCGAAAAAACGGATCTCGTAAATTAAAGTTTTTAAATTAATATTAGAATTAATAGAAACTAAAAGAGAGCAAAAATAAGTTCATTCGAAGAGATTTTCAAAGATCTGAAGTATATTGGAAAAAAGTACTCTATTCAATTAGTGTCCCGTATATAGTATTTGTAGAGAAATAAAATAATTTTAAGTGCCTACACACATCATTGAATTTCAGTAGAATTTTTGGATAGGACCAGCAACGATTTTATTTTTGAGGAAATAGAAGAATTTTTTTTAGTGACCGTAGAAGTTAATAGAATTTTAATAAATTTCTGGAAGTGTTAATTTAGTTCTTGTATAAGTTCCAGATGGACCAAAAATGGATTCGGATACGGAAATAGAAAAGCATGGAACGAATGCATGAAAAGGAGAGCAAGTTAACAATTGTCATGAAAGCATAAAAACAAATGAAAAGATCAAGACAACTGTATGGTGATTAGCATAAAAGATTGACAAATGGATGGTGATTAAAGGAAATTTCATGACAAGTGGCTAGCATCCATTAGCCATATATATATAAGAATTAAAGGAGAAGAATTGAGAAAGCATTTTCATTTTACACAGCCCCCATTTGGTCAACAACAACACAAGCTCTCCCTCTCTTATGACACAAACATTCTCTTGGTTAAAAGGAAGCAAACACAAGCAAGCAAACAAGAAGCAATTAGTCAACCATAATTCAAGAGAGGAAGTGAGGTGTATTCTCGGTCTTGAAGGAAAGAGAGAGTTGCATTTTTGCCGAGCTGTTTGCCATCAAGAAGAACAAAAAGGACAACAACCTGTTGGAATGATTTTGAAGCTGTTTTGGGTGAATTTCTGACGAGACCCAAACCAGATTTTCTCTAGGCTAGTATCTGGTAGGCCTCGCCTAGCACCTCAACGGACTCCTTTTAAACTCTCTTAATCGGCTAAAAGAAATCCGCGAAGTGAACCTTGAACTTGCCCGTTTACTTTGCTTCGAATTTCATTTAATCTCACTATTTGAAAACTAATTGGGTTGGTTACAATTTATATTCAATTCGTTTATTGGAAAGTTAACTACAACCATAAAAGTAACCCTTTTTGTTTTCGAAATCTGAAAACATTTTAATGATAATTTGGTAGCATAAGGGCTACAATTATAAGGTTACCCAAATTTTCCTGCAAATAAAATTACACTCCTAAATCATTTCTATCACAACCCAACTTCTTCCATAAACATACATTTCAAAATCAGTTCATCATTTTCACAAAACCATAGATAATAATCAACTTTCACATCATAAAAATATATACAAGCAATTTTCATTACAAAATATATTAACATGAGATTTCTATATGAGTATCTCAAGATGCAAAATATTAACAAGAGACACTGTAGATTATATAATACATTCGTCAAGATTAGTCCCACCTATAGTGATGAAGAAATTGGTTGCTTTAGTCGTTCATACGAGTACCTGAAAATGGTTATACAATATAACACAAAACAAATGTAATCTCAAAGCAATTAATGACATTTAACAATTGTTAACTAAAAAATCATAAACTTATTTAGTTATACACAAAATGTTACAAAACTCGTTTCTTTCTACAAATACCATGTGTTCCCCCTAACTGTTATGTCACGTGACAATTTTTAACTGACACCAACCGTGACGCTACTGAAACTCCATGATAATTACGTGCGAAATTTTCTACGTCGCGACGTAGTGCGAGGTTATCTATGAATTCTAGCGACCACGTGCGGAATTTTCTACATCACAAACGTAGCGCAAGACACTATCTCTAATCTTGAGAACTATATTGTGGAATTTTCTGTATCGTATATTGTAGCCCAAGGGAATCTCTGATTTTGAGGGTTTCCGCATGGTCTTTGAAAACATTTTTTCTACTAAGTGCTATAAGCACAAAATAGCTTTTCTTTCAAAAGCTTTTAGGTTAGAGCGTCAAGCTCAATTCTCATTGAAATCACTTTGTTTTCAAAATTTACTTTGAATACATATTAAAATCCTTCATAAATATTTTCATAAACAATAAAATTACTTTTACAACATAAATACTCATAGTGTGAGCTAATGACACTCACCTCGGATCCAAGCGTGCTAATGAGCTCTAGTGGGCCTCTCTCACTTCACTTGCTTATACTTCACCTATACATCATATTCTCATTTAAAATCCATTAAATTGAACTACTAGGAGCTATAATTAAAACTTTCAACTCAACTAGCTCTATTAACAACCCTTTAGACTACAATTTCCCCATCTAAGTTCTAACTCAACCAAAGCTCTAAAATTCTGATTTCTTTATAAAAGTTTAACTTATATACCCCTAGGGACATCCCCACGCAGTCCGTATAATTTTCAGAGGTCTAGAACAAAAAGTCAAAATCTTTGGACTCCCTTTGACCAAATACTGTTCACAGCTCAATCTGTGGGCTTTTTCGCTTCCGTTTTCACTTGTATCATCTCCCTATCTCCCATTTAGGTCACCCGTAAAACAGTTTTGAAAAAGTTCAACTATAGAGAGGTGAAACCTATGAAATACCCCTATTTTCCACTACTTTTTCATATCAAAATCTACCCTTTTTATATTCTCAACTCAATTCTCTTTCATTTAGGGTTCTTAGACTCACATACACTCAATTAGGATCATACATGATATAAAAATGCAAAGAGGAAGTGGTATTATATGGTAACCACCAATGCCCTTCATCTAGCCCAAAACAACACATTGTCTTATTTCATTTCCTTTTTCAATTCTAACTCTTCTACATGATATTCTAGCCTCTCATAGACATGAATTCAAGCTCAATTTCATCAAAACTCAATGAAATCACATAACTCCCTTCATGGCCATGAATTACACTATCACACACATCATATGATTTTTTAATTTTCAAGATTTTTACATTGTCCTTCTCTTAGGCATTTCATCAAATATCTTACCTACAATTTAATTCACTTAACCAAAGCTTAATTAAAAATCTAGGGTTTCTTCTACATAAACCCTAACTTTCAATTCTTGCATAAGTTTTCTTGAATTAAGTCTCCCTTTTCACTTATTAAGGCTTTATACTTGTTTTCTATCAAATCCCACATCAAATACTCAACAAACAACAACTCAACCATCAACATCTCATAACACAAGCCTACTAACATCAACTTAGTAAAAGTGAGGATAACTTACCTTGATCTTGCTCAAAATTGGGTTTTCTAGATTGAATCTACTCAAAATCTTGATTTGGAGCTTCAAATGGACTTGGAAAAGCTTGGTTCTTCTTCTCCCTCTCTTGGCCGACCATAACCCTCTCTTTCTCTCTATTTTGACTTCAAATTTCACTAAGTATGGAAGCTAACACTCATATATATATATAGGCTCTTATATGACAAATGACCATTTTGCTCTTTATTAGTAATTAACTTGTTATTTGTTTTAATTGAGTTCTAAAATCTCTACAAAGATTTTAATATGACTTCTAAAGGTAATATTTATAAAATTTATTATTCTCACCCCATAAGTTAATATTATTAGGGAAATACGAAATTACGAAAAAGGGGCTTACAATTTCAACATATGCAAGAGTGGTAATCAAGTCTAGAAGTAAGATTCATCCATTCCAAGAGGTAAGTTTTGGTTTCCATGAATTTTTGTTGAAGAAATGAATGAATTTTGTGATAATATGCTTGGATTTTAGGATTTGATGTAAAACCCAAAACTTTGTTTTATGATAAATAATTTATTTTTCCGACGTATAGGGTATCTAGACGGAAAAGGGGTCTGTGTGAGTAATAATTTTCAAAAAATCGGATCTCGTAGATTAAAGTTTTGAAGTTAATATTAGAGTTAATGGAAACTAAAACGGAGTGAAGTTAAATCTTTTCAAAGAGATTTTAAGTGATTCGAAGAATATTAAACGAAAGTACTTTATTCGATTAGTGTCTCGTATATAGTATTTGTAGAGAAATAAAATAATTTCTAGTACCCGGATGTGAAAATTTAATTTTAGTAGAATTCCAGATAGGATTAGAAATGATTTCATTTCCAAAGTAATATAATAATTGTTTTTAGTGCCGTAGGTGTTAATCGAATTTTAATAAATTTCTAAAAGTATTAATTAAACACTCTAGTATAATTTTCAAATGGACCGGAATTGATTTTGAATACGAGAAAGACATTTTAGGAGATTGGAAAGTAAGGAAGGATGCATGAATACAAGAGACACTTGGCGTGCAAATGAGGAAGGATAGAATGCATGGGAGACATGTGTCAACAAAATGGAGAGGTGTTTGACACATGGCACAAAAATGATATTTTAGGAGATTGGAAAGTAAGGAAGGATGCATGAATACAAGAGACACTTGGCGTGCAAATGAGGAAGGATAGAATGCATGGGAGACATGTGTCAACAAAATGGAGAGGTGTTTGACACATGGCACAAAAATGTTAAATATATATATATATATATATATATATATAAGTGAGATCAAACAAACAAAAGCTAGAGTAAAACAAGAAGCTTCACTCGGTCATTAAAGAAAACAAAGGCAAGGGACAAACACAAGAAGCAATTCGATCAACTAAGGGGTGTCTAGGCCGAGAGAAACACAAGGGGTATTCAATCACAACACAAGAGAAACAAACAAGAAGCTTTGTGTTCGGCTTGGAGAGGAGAAAAGGAGAACTCACCCGAGAGAGAAACCAAGAGGATAGCTACAGGTTTGGTGATTTTTGAAGGAAATTTTGAAGAGTTCATCACATGCAAGGGAAACCAAAGAAGACAGCAACTTGTTGGAACTATTTCAAAATTGTTTTGGATGAGTTCTAACACATGCAAGAGTGGTAATCCAAGCTAGAAGCCATTATCATCCTTTCCAACATGTGAGCTTTGGTTTCCATGAATTTTTGTTGAGTAAATGGATGGATTTTTGTGAAATATGTTTGGGTTTTAGGATTTGAAACCTCATTAGTGTGGAGATTGAAATGCATGTGGATTTGAGGATGAATTAAGTGAGAAAATTGAATTGCATGTTGTTACATGCTCGACCAAAGGAAGGAATTGATGGTTTAATTGACTTTGGTTGTCTTGCCATGAGATTTGATGTGTTTTGATGTGAATAAAAGTGTTAAAACTTGAAAGAATGTTGTTATGGTGTTACATGATGCATTCGGCCAAGAGAGTTTAATTTGGTTTATTTTTAGTTTGAATTATTTAAGTGGTTTTCATCTTGAGAATGTTATGAAAGGTTAGAATTTTATGATGAAATGATAAACAAATGTTGATATTTTGATAGGATGTATATTCAGCCCAAGTAGTGATTTGATGATAGAAAATTGTTTTTGATTGGTTTGTGTGATTTTATGGAATATTTGGTGATGGAATTGGCATGGAAATCAAAAGAAAACTCGTTGAATATTAACTGACAATTTCATGATTAAACGTTTCGTAATTGTTCGAAAGTGATGTTTGGTGAATGTAAATGGAACTTACACCATTCGTTGATATGTTTGAATGTGAATTTGATGATAAAATCTAGTAAAATTGATGATAGGAAAGTGTGTTTAGATTCAGTCAAAATAAGAAATTACTGATTCAAAAATGTTGCTTGATCTGTTAGTATGAATTAGGTTTCATACGATGTCGTTTGCGTGTTTAAATAATTAAAATTTCGATAAGAAGATAAATGTAAATAATCGATGTTGAAATAACTTAAAAAGGGTGTTTCGAAATGTTAGTATATTAATGTGTGGTTATGAAATATTTGAACGAATAGCATTGGTTGTGATGTAATCTAAAATAGAATACGAAAATGTGTAGGTTACACGGAGGCGAGAAAATCTTTACGTTGAATTTAAACTAATTGCGAACTAGGAAATAAGATGAGTGTCAAGTGTCCTAATAAAAATATTTCGAAATATTTATATTTCTATTCATGTTAGTTTATATGAAGAATTTAAATTCACACTGTTTATGAATGAAAGTTTATATTTATGATTAATGAATTGTTATATGAGAACCACATTACATGAATTATTGAAAATTTTTGCATGAATTGTGAATGATATGATGAAAAGCAAAATGAATTAAAATGATTTGTGAGCCTATGATATGCCTTAAAGGTATCCTGATATTACCGATTGAGGTTAAGTACTCTAAGCGTGAATTAACAATGTTTGTCGAGAGAGTCTGTCACTAACAATGAAAAGGAATGTGTCGGTTAGTTTAGTACGGTGTGTCACCCAATGCATGTACAGGGTATATGATTAGCTAGCTTCCATTTTAGCGAAGGTAAATTCAGTTTCGTAGCGAAGGTAAATTCCGCTACGCAAATACCAAATAGATGTCTTGAGCGAAGGTAAATGCCTCTCCTAGTGAAGGTAAATTTCACTAGTAGATACCAAATAGATTATGATGTTCCTCTTCCAAATTCCGTACTGTAGAGAAAACCTTGCATAAATGATGTATATATATGTACGATATTGCCCTTATTTGAAAATTATAAAGTTATTTAATTTTTTGAAATCGCGTAATCGGATTTTATAGAATTTTTGAACGAAACGAAAATGAATTCGAATCCGATCAAAGACATGATGAGTTATCAATGAAATGAGATGAAATTCATGATCAAAAGACATTTAAAAAGAGCTCGGATTTAATGAAATAATTTATTTGCATGGAATGGAAATTTTCATAAAACTAGTGTGTGCATATCATGGAAATATGCAAATCAAAGGAGGGCAAAATGGTCAAAAAATGTAATAGCATGACATGTAAATATGTAACAAAGATTGAGTGCAATTATACAAGTGCATGGAATCATATAAATAGGTGAGAGGAGTGAAAAATCTAGAGAAAAATAAGGGGTGTGTAGTTGGCAGAAACAGGGCTATGCAGAAGCTGGACCAGCAGCCATTTCAAGCTAGTTTTCCACCATTTTTGAAGGTTGATCAAGCTATTAAAAGGTCAAGAACAAGTTTAGGAAGGTTCCCAAGCAAGATCACTCCAAGAAGAATAGGTAAGATTGAGTTTTGATTGAGAAACTTGGATGAAAATTCTGTTAAGATACTGTCACGACCAGTTCTGGTGTTGATGAGATTTTGATGGTTTAATTCAAGGTTTTGAGGCACAAAACAAGTGAAGAAGCAAGCCAAGACATCAAGGAACACTTGGTAAGTGGTTTGGTTAAAAATTAATGAGATTTGAATGAATTTTGATGGTAATTGATGAAGATGAAATGTGCTGGAAAATTTTTGGTTGAAATTGTGATTGAATTTGTGTGAAGAAGTTTGATGATATCTTGAGATATATATTGCTATATTTATTGGTTGTATTAGGGTGTGATGTTGTGGATGAAATATGGTTGAATTGGCATAGAACATAGGTTGGTTTGGATGAGTTTGAGCATGAAAACTTATAAAGATAACTTGTTTGATAAAATTCCTCTTGGTTCAGACAACATGAAAATTTTTGCACCCATCTTGTTTTAATTCATTTTGATGAGCTTAGAGGCTGGAAATTATGTTAGGATCATGTTAGAAATGTTAAAAATATGAAATGAAGACTTGGTGGAAGAGATGTGAAGTGTTCGGCCAAGAGAGGTTGAAAATGAATGCATGCTGTCCACTTTTATTTATGATGTGTTATGGCAATTTTAGAGGGCTGCATGTGCTATGAAACTTGTATGAAAATGAAGTGAAAAGATTGAACTTGAATATATGTAAGTTTGGTTAAGATATGACGAAAATTGGATATGTAAATTATGTTGGGCGTTGGATGAATTGAAGGGGGCAGCTTGTGTATTGATTTCAATATTAAAATTAGATGGAAGAATTGAAATAGAAAGCATGTGAGGTTCGGTCAAGCTAAGAGAGATAATGTTTGATAAATTTGCATGATGTATTTGATGAATTTTATGAAAAACAAGTGTAAAGAATGGAGTTAGAATGGAATGAAAATTAAAAAAGAGCATTAGAATAAGTTTAATAAAAAATTTTGTGATGTTAGAAGTGAGAATATAAAACTACATGGAGTGCTTTGTTTGAAAGGATTTAAGTTAGAATCTAATTGAATTCTAAAAGTTTAGAATGTGTCTAATGTAGATGGAATCGAATTGGAAGAATCGAAGGAGAATTAAGGAACATGTGAAATCATGTGTCTCACTAAAATACTTTGAAATGAATTTTTATTTTCATTCATCATTATGATTTTATATGTAGCATGAACATTTATGTTTTAAATAATAAGAAATTAGCTTGCAAAATGAATAAATTTAGTGAAAATCTCTTATATGAATTTTAGAATGGTTATGTGAATCATGAAAATCTTTATGTTGAGAAAATGACATGTATGGAAAAGGTTTTATAAGCCTGCGATACTAGTTATTACCCGTTGGGGATGGTGGTTTTGTCCCGTCCAGTTATATGTTACTGGTCAGCGAACCCAAGCCGTGCATGGACTGTGTCAGGGGTGTCTGTCACTAACAGCGGGAGGGACTGTGTCAGTTAGTCCTATTTAGTATGTTGTCCATGCACGAACTGGGTATATAAGATAGCTAGCTTTATGTGAGCGATAGATAATTCTGCTCTCACCAGTCAGGAAAGTGCCGGGGTCGGCGCACAAGACCTATCTGGCAGAATTCGGGCTGTTCCACATTTAGGATACTATATGGTATTCAAGCACCAGCCACTGGCTTCTTTTACAGATATAGTTTTCATATTATTACCACCTCTTCAAATGTTATTACATTTCCTTTTTATATAGCATGAGTTATATTGATATTAAATGTTATGCACACATTTTCTTTTAATTAAACGTTTTAGAAAGCTTATGTATGTTCTATAATACTACTCACAAAATGAATTTAATTTTTGGGAGGTTATTTTAGAAAACGTAGCTTTAATTAAGAAAGATATGACACTCAGTGAGCTTCATAGCTCACTTTAGTTTATGTTTTATAAATAAAACCGCCCCAAGAACAGGTACAAGTGTTGGGATATCAACAACAGCGGAGACCCCGGTCCCAAACAAGACTTACTTAGTCATGTGCTTCTGTGATTTGTATTTTGATAATAAATAACTTTGAAAATTTGTATAAACATATTTGTATGTAAAAATAATGTATAATTTGTAAATATATAATTATATTGATGCATACTTTTGAAATGTTTGAATGTTATATTACAAATTTAAATTTTTATGTTATCGAGTAGCTAAAATTTTAAATCTAAGTATTGTTCTACCCGTTTCCTCGACACAGATAAAAGGGTCGCTAAAGGCCCAAAAGATGAATACAGTACCGAGAGGCCGAAAGAGCTTAGCCTTCAGGTCGCTATGATGAGCTCGTCGGACCTTCGAGCTCGCGCCATACCAAGTCTGTCTTAACACACTTCTAGCCCATGTTTATGCCAGAGTCTACCTCAGCATCTCTTCAGCTCGCATAAGTAGCCAGATCGATGAGCTCGCGCTAGGGAATGCCTTAAGAAGCCAATACCAAGTCAGCCTAATTTACTGATTTTACACCGACACCACCTCAACAACTCCTGAGAAGCATTTAATGCGGCGACTATTCATTTAATGAAGAAAAGACTTTACTTGAAGCATTTAATGCAGACGTGGACGTGTAAGAATAATCATTGTTGTAACAATAAATGCAGTATGACTTATGTTAGATTAGTTGAGAGTAATCATGATTTTTTAAAGTGTAAAATACTCAATTGTATCTCCTCTCCTATATAAATAGAGGGGATTTTCATTGTAAACAAGAGGTTGAACACTAGTATTACCGTCACTCTGCCGAAATCAACTCAGAGTGACCCGTGGACATAGGCGCACTCACCGAACTACATAAAAATTCCTGTCTTTGCATTCTTCTCCCTCTCTTTTGTTATTATTAACTGTTTCTTCATTATTATTCATCTACCTTAACAAATATTTAACCCCATTTATTGCTATTTACTAACTTTAGACTATATTAAACACCATTTATTACCACGATCACAGTCTGGGTCTTTGGATCTCCACGTCGACTGATTCTGAACGTCGACATCTTTTGGCACTAGAAGGAGGGGCCAATTGCGACTTTGTGACTTTTTCTTTGGCAACTTTCTCCTTAACTGCCTAAATCTTAGCGAACTGCACTGGCTAGGATAAGGACGATCAGAAGTGTTGGTGTGGTGGATGAGCAACTTGAAGGTCAGAAGGACCAACAAAGCACCCTACCTCCTAGGGAAGAGGTCGCTCAGGAGTGGTAGCAACGTCAATGAGCCTTGGAGGATGCGGTGAAACAATTGACTGAGATAGTTAGGGCGCTAACAGAAGCCCAAACCTAGGCCGTGCAGAGACAGGTGGAGGTTGCGCCCCTTAGAGGAACTCGCCAGCAGCTCATAGAGGAAATCCCAACCCCGAAGATGGGAGCTGGTAGGGAAGGGTCGTTGTCTGAAGAGTTAGTCCGCTCCTCGAGCTTGAACCCGAGAAGGGACGGACGACATGCTCGAGAAAGGGAAACCTCACCTCACCCCACAGACTTGAAGGTAAGGGTGAACCATGATGGAAGTCGGTATCTAAAAGTCAGTCGTGGGCACGAGCTCGCTCGCGAGTACCATTGTGGCCATAAACACGAGTCGCGAAGAGGCTTGCGACAGGTAAAAAATTTTGATACGTAGGTCGCGAGATCACCACTTAGGTGAGCAGAAAAACACCTGTAGGCAGGTCTACTCCAGGCGATTTGAGACATGGGGTCCTATGGTAGAAGAATTACTGTGCAAAGTCCAGCAGTTAGAGGCCTGACCTGGACCCTAAAGTCAGAACATGATGATGAGAAAGTCTCGTTCACTAGGGAGATTGAGACAGAGCCTCTACCTCCCAAGTTCAAACTCCCGAACATCCCGCGTTTAACGTACAAATGGACCTTTAGACAAGCAACCCATTGGTCAAATGTCGAGTCTTCCTGGCCACCTTGAGGGATGCCCCATGAGCCTGGTTCAAAAGTCTCCCAGCTTGCAGCATAGAGAGTTGGAAAAAGTGTCAACAGAAGTTCCTCAATCAATATAAAGCACTAAGGAAACAGCTCGCACCTCAATGCTACCTCGCTACGATATTCTGACCTGTTCAGGGATGAGGTGAGCAATGTCGAGACACCTTCAGACGAGAGCATTCTGACCACAATCTCAGTAGGGCTCAGAAAAGATGGGAAGCTCTACGAAAATATTTACAAGTCTCCAGTAAAAGACCTCGGTGAATTCTACGAATAGGCTGCCAAAGAAATAAGGTGGAAAAAGGATTTCAGACCGAAGAAGCCTAAGAATTAGTGGGGTGAAGCAAGTAGTTCCCACTAGGGGAAAAGGAAAAGCCACGATGGGGATGTGAATGGTGAACAGAGATATCGCTCTGCTAATGTAGTGGCGAAGCGAGCTAAGCCAGAGTTAAGAAGGGAGCGACCTCAGCATCGAGGCCGATATGGAAATTATAACATCCTGTCAGACATGTAGGACCGAATCTTCGCTATGGAAAGAAGTAGAGAAACTTCGGGAAGCCCAACCCTAAAGGAGTTCCGAGTAGGCTCCAATATCCAAGGAAGTTTTGTGTCTATCACAACGAAATAAGGCACAATACTTCGGATTGCTGGCAGTTGAAGGATGCCATAAAAGAACTGATCAAACGAGATCGCTTGGGGGAATATGTAGTGCGGCCTGTAGGGCAACGACCCCAATCACAGTGTCCTTAACCCCAATGCTAGCCACCAGCGCAGCAACAGCCCCAATGAGCCCTTGAGCAAGAGCATGAACCTATGGTAAAAACCATCTTTACCATTCATGGTAGTCCTCATATCGCAGGTACTTCTAACAGGTCGCACTAGAGATATGTAAGAGAGGCCAACCACACATTGCTTGCAAGTTATAGCGAAGTAGAGGGACCTACAAAGAAAGCAAGAATGACCTCGGATGACATTGTATTCACCGAAGAAGATGCAAGGGCCGTATGCTGGCTCATAACGATGCTCTAGTCATCCGAGCCAAGATCAGCAACGCGGAGGTACGACGGATCATGATAAACACCGGGAGCTCAGGTTAATGTGATGTACAGAGACTGTTTTGACCAAATGGGGCTGGGAGCCGAACAACTGATGCCTTCCCCGGAGCCTCTTTACGATTTCATTGGAGACGCTGTGACACCAATGGACCAGATCAGATTACCGCTTACTCTCGGGGAACTAGGTCGACAAGCCACTGTGCTAGCAGATTTCTTGATTATTGACTGTTCTTCAGCGTATAATGAAGTCTTGGGGCAACCCTCGATGAATGACCTAGACATGGTCACTTCCACTAAGACGCTTACAGTGAAATTCCCAACTCTCAATGGGATAGGATATGACAGGACCCAACCTAGACTTTCTCTGATCTCTTATCTGGGTGGTCCTATCGGGCACTCCAACGGACTTCTCGTAATCCGACTTGTTTGAATGGAGAGACCCGCGGAGCAAACCCCTTAATCTTACCCGATTTCTTTAACTTAATCCAATTGTATCCTTTACTTTTGAAAATAAGTTGGGTGGATAAAAATTTTTCTCAATTCCGTTTAAAACAATTTTATAAAAATTTCGGCAGCATAATGGCTGCATTTTTAAGGTTTCCAAAATTTTTACCTGCAATAAAACACACTTTGACTATATTTCCATTTCCTCCCAACTTCTTTAATCCACAAACATGCATTAACACTATACTTTCCACAAATAATATTCATGAACTCATACTAGAATGTGTATATATACATCATACATGAAAATTCATAACCAATCACAATGACATTTACAAATGTACAATTCATAATGCATGATGCTATAGTTATGATATAATACAAATATTTTTCCATGATTAATATGTTCAACATATGTACATGTTTTATACACTCCTATATCATAGCTTGCCCACCTATAGGTATGTAATGAAAATCTCTCCGACCCACTCTCCTACAACAGCACCCAATAGTGAACAAGTTACACAACAGGTAAACAAGTTAGTGTAATAAAACAATGTAATGTAATATGGTATAATGTAATAAGTTATAAACTTATTCATCCTTAGAAATTTCAAAATTTCAAAGTTTTCTTTCAAATTCCCCATGTATACCCTTAAAATATTCTAACCATCACAGACGATTTTAACTAACGCCAACATGAAGCTACTAAGGTATCTCGACCACTACGATGCGGAATTTACTGTATCGCAACGTAGGATGAAAAATATCGTATTTGAGCAACTACAAATGTGGAATTTTCTGCATCGCAATTGTAGTGCTATAACTCTGGGCGACTACGAGCGGAATGTACTACGTTGCAACGTAGTGCCAATAATAAAACTAAACAACTACGTGCAGAATTGTCTACGTCGCAACGTAGCGCTATACATTCTAAGAAAACTGAGCAACTACAGACGAAATGTTTTGCGTTGTCACGTAGTACTAATTATTCTATAAACTGAGCGATTACGGATGAAATTTTCTGCGTTGCCACATAGCGCTAAATCTCATATGACCTTAAGATATATACATGGGTTTCAAAACTAAATTCATTAAGTGCAAAAGCACAAAACTACATATTTTCGAAACTCTAAAGATTTTCTTGGTTCAACTATTTTAAAAACAACTTTATATTGATTTTAATCACTTGATGGATTCCATAAGAACCCATATACTCAAAACTTGAATCTTGAAATTTGAAAATCTTTTTTATTTTCATTTAACCATTATATACAAAATTCAATATAGAATTGGAAATAGATGCAAGTGGTAGAACACTTACCTCAAATTCGCGTAAGTCCGAGTCAAGCATCTCGACGAGTCTCTCGTGCCTCGCTCGCTCGCTCGTCACCTACATGTCAATTTCTTATTATCACTTGTGACAATTTCATAACTCAAAACTTTGAAATAACATTTCCAACAAAACTTTCTCTAGTAACTACCCTTTACACTATAACCTTATCAACTTGTTTCTAACTCAACCGAGGCTCTGTAATTCCGACTTCTTCGCAAAAGTTTCAGTTATACATCCCTAGGGACACCCCCACGCAGTCCGTATAATTTTTAGAGGCCTAGAATGAAAAGTCAAAATTTTGGACCCCCTATAACAGAACAGTGCGCACAACCCATTCTACAGGCTGTTTCGCTTCCGTTTTCACTTGGACCATCTTCTTATCTCTCACTTAGGTCACCTGTAAAATGGTTTTGAAAAACTCTAGGTATTGAGGGGTGAAACTTAGGAAAAACACATATTTTTCTACACTTTTTGATGCATGTTTTTGCATTGAACAAGAAATGATGTTATTTCTTTCGTATCTAAGGTTTTTTTACCTAATTATCATCAAATATATTCATTCCATGCAATAAAAATTACATTTACATGGACATCTCACATTACGACTCTCTAAACGCACTATTTTGGTCATAACTTGCGCAATTTTTATCGAAATCATTCCTTTCCAAAACCTATGGTTAGCTATGATTCCTAGGCATGATTTGAGGTCTAGAACAACCCCAAATAAGTTAAAATAGTGTAGGTCATCACTATCCCTTTGTTGGGCTCGAGATTCTCCAATTTACTCAAAACTACTCCTTTGACAATCTTATCACTTCCATATGCTTTCCTAACCTCAATTATGCTTAGATTTGAGTTTAAATCAATCAAAACTCAGAGGTATTGTTGACGTTCGAAAACGGTCAACCAGAGATTCTGGGGCCCAGACGGCGAACTTGGTAATTAGTTAATGGTTCTGGTTGTACTAATGGAAGGGTAGTAAATAGGCAATTAATGAAGTTCAAGGTTGGTGGTGATAATTTCAGGTGAAGGAATGTCGGTCTTGGTGGTTGGTCGGATTTAATAAGGTGATCAACAAGGAATTAAAGAGAAAAGAGAGAGAGAGAGAGAGAGAGAGAGAACACGAGGATTTTTACGTGGGTCGGTGACTGCACCTATGTTCACGGTCACTCTAGAGTAATTCCGGCAGAGTGACAGTTCTCTAGTCTGTTCAACTTGTCTGTACAATAAAAATGTCTCCCATCTTTATAGAGGAGGGGAGATCACAATAAAAAATACAAAAGAAAGTTATACACGTTACTGGCAACGACTAGTTTCAACTAATCCTGACATTGCCATGCTGCATTAATTATAAAGGTAATGATGATTTTCTTCCTACACAGGTCTGCATTTAATATACCTGAAGAGATCTTTACTTCATTAAATGCTTCTGGGTAATTATGTAGGTAGTTTCCAATGGGAAATCATGAGGGTTGGTAATTCTGACAACTTGCTATACACGATATCTCCTGAGTAAGCCTTCAGGTCAACCAGGTGATGCATACTGGAGGAGAGTCGACGGTCTGGAGGTTCCAGTGAGCTTACGACCTGCGCGACCGCTCGAGCTCCACGAGCTGAAGATATGGGCAGGAGGCATTCTGAGAACTGTTGTTGGCTTACGACCTGGACGGCCTCATGAGTCGGGCTTGTAACCACTGGTTCCATCTTTGAGCCTCCTGGGCCCTTGCTTTTGTTCAAATTGGATAAGCATGTACTGGCCCATCTGGGCCGAACCAGAAAATGGATATAACAGGTATCTTACTGTCCTTCATGGCCATGACACACACACATACACATCAAAGAGTAGATCTTATCAATTCTACAAGTCAATTTCACTCAATCATTTTATCAAACAACTTGTCTACAACTTGTTTAACATTTCAGTGCTTTAAATCATACTTTAAAGTTTGTTATCCATGAACCCTAGCCTAAGATTCACACACAAGAACATGCCATCTAAGTTTTTATATCACCTAGTTAGGGTTCTACACTTGTTTGAAGTGTAAAACATTCATCACAAGACACTACAATCACATAACTTTCATCAAACCCATACAACTCCAACTAACATAAAAGTAAAGAGAGAAGATGATATCTCACCTTATTTCTTGCTTAAGATTGGTGAGATTAGCTTGAAAAACACTCCAGAGTAGTAATTTGAGGCTTAGAAGGTTGATTGGAAAACTTTCTCTTTTTCTACACAAGTTGTCGTCCACTTCTTCTTACTCTCTTCCTCTCTTATTTTGTTTTACGCCACTCTCTCTCACTCTCTAATTTAATCTCACGGCAATTTGCTTCTTTGTTTCTCAAAAATTGTCTAAGTGTTCAATATATATATAAGTAACTTTTCCTTAAATGACAAGCATGTCTCTTTGACTCATTTGATCATTACTAGTAACTTAACTTAATTCAATTAGTAATTAACTACTAATTATAACTAATAAATTCTATAGTTATCATTTTTGGACTTAATCGTATTACTTCTTATAATTTATCTCTTATTTATAAAAGGACTATTTTACCCATCTTTAACTTTTTCTTATTAAAACAATTATCATATAATCCTATAATGATCGTTAACTCTTCAATATCCTGATTTAGATTAACATTGACTGTAAACCCTTAGTCTCGATTATGAACTTACTAATGTTAGATAGCTAAATTATGAAATTGAAGTGATAAATTTAGTCAAGATTAATTTAAATCGGAACATTGAAGAGTTAACGATTGTCATAGGATATACGATAATTTACTTAATTAGAAAAAGTCAAAGAAGGGTAAAAATGTCTTTTACTAATAAGAGATAAATTATAAGTGGTAATATGTTTAAGTCCAAAAATAAAAACTAGAGGAATTATTATTTGGAATTAGTAGTAGATTACTAATTTAATTAAAGTTAGATGTTAATGATGGTCAACAAGTCAAAAAGGGATATGGAAGTCATTCTAGGAAATGTTAGTTATATATATATACAACACTTAGAGAAATTTAGAGGAATTAGAAGAAGCTTGCCGTGAGAAGATAGAAAGAGAGGAGAGTTGGCGTGAAACAGAAAGAGAGAGGGAGAGACTAGATTCGGCAATAGTAAGAAGGAAGGAGAAGCAAGATTTTTCCACCCAATTTCAAACTTTAGAACAAGATTTCAAGGAAATCCAAGCTAGAAGATCATACCCTAAGCAAAAAACTTGGTGAGTTCTCATCATTTTCTTCAATTTCATAGGGTTGTTGTTGTAGTTGGGTTTGATGGAAGTGATGTGGTTGTAGTGTCTTGTGATGGGTGTTTTATACTTCAAACAAGTGTAGAACCTTAACTAGGTGATATAGAAACCTTGATGGCATGTTCTTGTATGTAAATCTTAGGTTAGGGTTCATAGATAACAATCTTTAAAGCATGGTTTAAAGCACTAAAAAGTCACACAAATAGTAGACTAGTTGTTTGATGAAAAGATTGTGAAAGATTGTCTTATAAAAATTGAAAAGCTTAACTCTTTAATGGGTGTGTGTGTGTGTCAAGGCCATGAAGGACAGTAGGTAACCTCTGAGTTTTGATTGATTTGAACTCAAATATAAGCATAATTAAGGTTAGAAAAGCATATAGAAGTGATAGGATTGTCAAAGGAGTAGTTTTAAGCAATTTGGGGAATCCCGAGCTCAAAAATTGGGACAGAGATGACCTGCATAAGTCTGATTTATTTGGGGATTTTCTAGACCTTAAATCATGCCTAGGAGTCATAGAAAACCGTAGGTTTTGGAAGGGATCGATTCCGATAAAAATTACGCAAGTTATGCTCAAATTAGTGCCGTTAAGGGGCCATAAAGTGAAATGTCTATGTAAATGTAATTCTTATTGCATGGAATGAATTTAGTTGATCATAATTAGGTAAAAGAACTTTAAATACGAAAGAAAAATCATCATCGCTTATCCGATGTGAAAACGTGCATAAAAAAGTACCCGAAAAAGGGCGTTTTTCTTAGATTTAACATAGCAAAAGATAGAATTTTTTGATGAAATTTTATGGATGACCAGAATGTGAGATAAGGGGATAGTAGGAAAAAGAATGAAAGGAAACGGAGCCCCGAGCAGAGCCGTGCATTACGTTCTGTTTTGGGGTGTCAAAAGAGGCATAAATTTTTTATTTTTTGTTTCGGGCATTTGAAAATTATACGGACTACGTGGGGGTGTTCCTAGGGGTGTATAACTAAAACTTTTACAAAGAAATCAGAATTTAAAAGTCTCGGTTAAGTTAGAAATTAAGTGGGAAGATTGTAGTCTAAAACGATTTTAATATAGTTAATTGTAGTCAAAGTTTCAATTGTAGTTCAATGAAGTTCATTCTAGCAAAGTTTGAATGAGAATGTGATATGTAGGTTCAGAGCAAGCTAGTGGAGCGATAGAGACCTATTAGAGCCCGTTGGTGAGCGCAGATTCGAGGTAAGTGTTTCGCCACTTGCAGTTGCTTTAAATTCTATTTTAAATTTTGACTATTGTATTAAATGGAAATAAAAATGACTTTTAATTTTCAAAGTTCAAATGTTGAGTATGTGGATTTCTTATGGAATCCATAAAGTGATTAAAATCAATATTAAGTTGTTTCTAAAAAGAGTTGAATCAAGAGAGTTTTAAAGTTTCAAAAATAGTTAGTTTTGTGTTTTTGCACTCGATGAGTTAGTTTTTTTTTTTTTTTTTAAATACCCATGTATATGCCTTAAGACCATATGAGATTTAGCGCTATGTGACGATGAAGAAAATTCCATCCGTAATCATTCAGTCTATAGAGAAATTAGCACTATGCGACTACGCAGAAAATTCCGTCCGTAGTTACTCAGTTTTCCTAGAATGTATAGCGCTACGTTGCGACGCAAAGAATTCCACACGTAGTTGGCTAGTTTTACAGTTTGGTATTGTAAACCCCTAGTCATGCATTATAGCCCCTTAGTGTTAAAAGAGAGATTAGATAGTTAAAATCGATCTCTACAGTACTAAATTGAAAGTCATGGCCTCAGAGAGTTATAAAATTCGAGAGTACGACGAAATTCGTCGACCATAAAAAGTTAATAGCGTGTCAATAAAAATCCAAACTAGAAAATTTAAGAATTTAGTTAATGATAATCAAATTAAAATTTGATTAAAGAGAGCATCAAGTGGTCGAGAAGACAAACTTGATGGTTAAAATAAATTTTAACGAAATGAGAATTTAATCAAATGATGGAAGATAAATTGGAAACAATTATGGATGGGCTAATATGAGAAACAAGAGAAAGAGATGAGAATTAGATAAAATTCAAAAAGAATTGGGGCATGATGCAATTAACAAGAGATGATTAGTATAAATACAAACCTTAAGCTGAAATTTTTTTCAGCAAATGCAAAGGAATCAGACAGCAGCCGCGAGAACATCGCGAGAGAGAGAGAGAGAAGTGATCGGCTAGCTGTGAGAGAAGAAACCAAGAAGAGAATAAGAAAGGACCAAGAAGGGAGAAGTGATCAGCAACAGAAGAGAGCAAGGTAGTTGCTGGTCGAGCAAGAAGGCAGCAGCAGCAGCGACAGAGGCAGATTCCAGCTCGTCAAACCCGAGCAGAACAGCTCGAAAGAGGGAAGCTCCTGGCCGTGAACTGCAGCAAGCTGGGCAGCAAAGGAAGAAGAGAGAGAGGAGGCACGAAGAAGAAGGAGCACCAGCAGCTGCTGGTCGTGGGAGACGCGAACAGAAGCGAAAAACAGAACTGAGACAGAGAGTGACGAGCTGGACGAGCAGCAGAGAAAACTGGAGGAAAACAACCCCTTTCCAGCCCATTCAAGCCTCCAAATCCTTCCTTAAACCCTCTCCCAAGTCTCTCTCAACTCTTCCAACAAAGAACCAAGTAAGAAATAAAGTTTCTCAACCTTTTCTTTGCTGAAAATTTCAACAGTATTGCTGCAAAGTTTGATGCAGAATTGTGATGCTTGTGTTGGATGAATTGGTCTTCAAACCTTGATAGAACTTTAGGTAATTGAAATAGACACTTAAATGATGATTTGTTGGGTGTAATTGCTGCCATAAAATGATGTATATGGGCTGTCATACTTTCCCTCAAAGTAGAAATCGAAATTGTGTTGTGATGCACTCTAAGTAGTTGATAAAAGTTTTGAGTGAAGTTTGAGCATTTAAATAATCAAGTTAGATTTATGTATGTATTAGAGACTTGAAGGGCAGTTGCTAGACCTTGAAATTAGATGGTTTTGAACCCAATTTTGAGCATTAAAGAGGTTAGAAAAGTTAAGGAATTGTTAGAGTTGAAAAAGGGGAAGTTATGGGCAAATGGGTGAAACCTGAGCTCAATTTTTGAGCTAGAAGAGACCTGACTTTATTTCACTTATTTGGAAGTGTTCTACACCTCAAATGATATCTAGGAACCATAGAAAACCATAGGTTTTGGAACGGATCGAATCCGATAAAAATTATGCAAGTTATGTACAAAATAGTGTCTTTGAGCTATGAGAAGTGAAACGGCTATCCTAATGCAATTTTTATTGCATGAAATAAGTTTGGTTGATCATTATTAGTTAAATGAGGCTTAGTTATGGAAGAAAAACTAGCGTCGCTAATCCGAAACGAAAAGTTTACAAAACGTGCACTAAAACATGCCCGAAAGTGTCCAAAATGGGCGTTTTCCTTAGATTTGACCTAGTAAACGATAATATTTTCCAACGAAATCTTACGTGTGGCTAGAATGTGAGATAAGTGAACCATAGGAAGAAGAATGAAGCAAAACGGAGCCCCGAGCAGCGTGCTACCACCTGTTCTGTTATGGGCTGTAAGTTGAGAATTAAAAATGTAATTTTTCGTTTCGAGCCTCCAATAACTAAACGGACCGCGTGGGGTGATCCCTAGGGGTCTAAAACTGAAACTTTTATATAAAAATGGAGATTAGAGAGTCTTGGTTGAATTAGAAACAAGTTAGGAGCATATAGAGAAAAAAGGGTCATAGTTGAGACTTTCATAAATTATAGTTGAGAATTGAGGTTTGATATTAGCAATGATGAGAAAATGTTGTGTAGGTGACAGCGCGTGAGCGACGTCAAGAGCCTCGTCGAGACGCTTGACGCAGAGTGACGCGGCCTCGAGGTAAGTGGTTTGCTACTTGTAGTCGCTTAGATTCTATGTCAATCTTTGATTGTTGTAATGAATATGTTATCTAAGTAATAATGAAAAAAATGAATATGATTTTCAATATTGAAGTTTAAGTTGAGTGTATAGGTTCCTATGGGATCTATATATAGCAATTGAGATAAATGCTAAATTGTCAAGAAAAGAATTTGAAATGAGAAAGTTTTCAAGATTTCCAAACTAGTAAGTTGTGCTTTTGGCACTAATTAAATGAGTTATTAAAAACCATGTGTATACCTTATAAGTTAATGAGATTTAGCGTTACGTGACGACGCAGAGAATTCCGTCCACAATCGCTCAGATTATAGAAAAGTATAGCGCTACGTTGCGATGTAGATAATTCCGCACGTAGTCGATTAGTTGATAATTAGCACTACGAAGCGACACAGTGAATTTCGCTCGTAGTCGCCTAGAGTTTTAGCATTACACTTGCGATGCAGAAAGTCCCGCATTGTAGTTGTTCAGTGATGAGTTTTAGCGCCCTACGTATGGTGCAGTAAATTCCGTAACGTAGTGGTTGAGATACATTAGTAAGCTTCACGTTGGCGTTAGTTATAATCGCTCGTGATGGTTAGAACGAGTCAAGGATACACATGGGAGATTTTAAAGAAGTTTTAAAACTTGAATAAATAATGAATTCTTATGTTAGTATATATGACATCATATATTTTTTTTGCACTAACTTGTTGTTCATTTTGTAGCTTATTTATTTTCATTATGTGCCACCACCGGACGAGACGACGACTTTTTGCGTTGTATATATATTTATAGGTGGGCGAATGCGCAAGACGCTTGGATACATTTGTATATATATAAATTTAATCTATTAAATTTTGAATTACAATGATGTTAAGATTGTAAAGTTGTAAATATTCATGCATTCTATATATATGGTGCATATATGCATATTTTGGATTTGATTATATGTTCACTTGGGTGGAAATAGTGATGATTGTTGCATGATTGTGAATAAGAAGTTGGGAGGTGATTAGACATAGTTGAAGTGCGATTTTCTTTACAGGTGAAATTTTGGTTTTATTAAAAATGCAGCCGTTATGCTGTCGAAAATTTTATAAAAAGTATTTGAGATAGAAGCAAAGGAAAAGTTTATCATTCCCAACCAGTTATAGAAAAAAATCAAATTACTAAGTTTTAACGAGTAAACCGGAGAACAAAGTTAGGGTTCACTTTCCGGATGTCTTCGATCCGACGAGTTGGTTTCGATGAGTCCGTTGAAGTGCCTGGTAGGATCCTCCAGACAAGAGCCTAGATAAGGTCTGGGAAGGGTCCTGTCAGGCACTACGTGGTGATGCAGTACATTCTGCTCGTAGCCGTCTAGAGTTATAGCACTACAATTGCGATGTACAAAATTCCGCATTGTAATTGCTCAAATATGAGATTTATCATCTTATGTTGCGATGCGGTAAATTCCGTATCGTAGTGGTTGAGATACGTCAGTAGCTTCACGTTGGCGTTAGTTAAAATCGTCCACGATGGTTAGAGCACTTAAGGGTATACATGGGGTTTTTAGAAAGAAAACTTTAAAATTTTGAAGTTTCTAAGGTTAAATAAGCTTATATGTTATTACATTAGTGCTTATTATATTACACTGTTTTGTGGCGCTAACTTGTTTACTTGTTATGTAGTTTATATATTCCACTGGGTGCTGTTATTGGACGGTGCGACAACGAGCTTTACATTGCATATTTATAGGTGGGGCGAGTCGCAAAATATGATTGTGTAAATCATGCACATGGGAAAACATTTGTATTATACTACTATCATGGCAATTTTGCATTTTGGATTGTATGATTGTAAATGCTATTGTAGATATTTATGCATTTTCATATATGATGTATATATATATAGTCTAGTATGAGTTCATGCATAATGTTGTGGAAATTGTGATGAAAATGCATGTTTGTGGATAAATGAAGTTGGGAGGAAATGAATACATGGTCGAAGTGTGTTTATTTGCAGGTAAAAATTTTGGAAACCTTCAAAATGTAGTTGTTATGCTGCCGAAATTTTTATAAAATCGCTTTGAAATGAAATTACGAACAATTTTATCCACCCAAGTTATTTACTAAAGTAAAGAATAAAATCGAATCAAGTTAAGAAAATCGGGAAAGATTAAGGGGTTCGCTCCACAGATCTCTCTATTCCGACAAGTCGAATTAAGAGAAGTTCGTTGGAATACCCGACGGGACCCTCCAGATCAGAGATCAGAGAAAGTCTGGGTTGGGTCTTGTCAAGTTGGTATTAGAGCCCGGTTTTCGAAAGATTTGAGATTGAGTTTTAAAAGAAAAGTTTGAAAGCAAAGTTTAGTGTTATTTTGTGCATTAAAGTAAGTTTGTTATGCATAAGTTTATGAGTAAGGCATGCATGAGATTATTGTATGCATTGAGTCTTCTTGAGATTACATAAGTGATGCATTCTTAGAATGCATAGGTTAAGCATAATGCCATGAGATTTGAGTTAAGTATTGCATGGAATTATCATACTAATTCATGCTGAGTTAGTATACTAATATTTGAATTCCTTGATTTTGTGTCTATTAGTACATATACTGACAGGACCCAAATCAGACCTTATTTAGGCTCTCATCTGGAAGATCCCGCCGGGTACTCCAATGGACTTCCTGAACCCGACTCATCGAATTAAAGAAACCCGAGAAGCGAACCCCTAACTTTTTTAGCCGGTTTACTCGTTTAAACTTAAGAATTTAGTTTTCTTTAAAACAATTGGGAGTGATAGAATTTTTCGCGATTTCATTTCAAAACGATTTTATAAAAATTTCGGAAGCATAACGGTTGCATTTTTAACGAATCCAAAATTTACCTGCAAATAAACATACACTTCGACTATAATCTCATTTCCTCCCAACTTCTTTATCCACAAACATGTATTTGTATCACACATTTTACAACCAATAAGCAGAGAATCATAATGCGATGTATAAGCATATATCTACATGAAAATCTGAAACTGAAGATCAAAATATTTACACTATACAATTCAAAATGCAATTGTATTTCCAAATGTAATATAGTCAACCCATATACACGAATTTACACAAGTATCTTGCAGGACTCGCCCACCTATATATATGTAAAACTAATCGTCGTCCCGTCCGACGGTGGCACTCAATGGAATGTAAATGAGCTACACAACAAATAAACAAGTTAGTGCAACAAGGCAATGTAATATAACATGTACTAATGTAGCAATTTACAAACTTATTCAAATCTTACAATTTCTTTCAAAAACCCCCATGTATACCCTTGAAACATTCTAACCATCACGGGCGATTATAACTAACGCCAACGTGAAGCTACTGAGGTATCTCGACCACTACGATACGAAATTTACTACATCGCACGTAGGGTGATGAATCTCATAACTGAGCAACTACAACGCGGAATTTTCTACATCGCAATTGTAGTGCTAAAACTCTGGGCGACTACGAGCGGAATATACTGCATCGCCACGTAGTGTCAAACTATAAAATAACCAACTATGTACGGAATTGTCCGCATCGCAACGTAGCGCTATACTTTCTAGAAAAACTAAGCATCTACGGACGGAATTTTCTACGTCGTCACGTAGTACTAATTTCTCTATGATCTGAGTGACTACGGATCAAATTTTCTTCATCATCACGTAGTACCAAATCTCATATGGTCTTAAGGCATACACATGGGTTTTTAAAACTAACTCATTAAGTGTAAAAGCACAAAACCAATTATTTTTGGAACTTTTAAAAACTCTATTGATTTAACTCTTTTTTTAGAACGACTTAGTATTGCTTTTAATCACTTTATGGATTCCATAAGAACCCATATACTCAAAAACTCGAACTTTGATATTGGAAAATCATTTTTGTTCTCACTTAACAATTATATACAAAATTTAATACAAGGAAATAGAATTAAGCATAAGTAATAATACACTTACCTCAAAGTCGTGCAATCTGCGTCAAACGTGACGGAATCCTTCTCGAATCCCTACTCTGGACCCGTGAAGGATACTGTAGCACTCCGATAGAGCTCCAGTGGACCCTAGCTTTGGTCCAGAGAAGTCCTAACGGAACACCCAGACTCACTTTAGACTTATTTTGTAAATCATTTAATTGGTGGCCAAAGTAAAAATTTTTCTTTTTTTTTTTCTAACAAAAATCCGGCAGCATACCGGCTGTTTATTAAACTAGGCCACTCTGCAAATTTAAAAGCAATTAAAAAAACACTTCTATGACATATAATCTCCACTACCAGGAGCGTCTGGCCCGCATCCAAAACCTATCACAACATACCCAATCACAATTATGAAATGGATGGAAATCTAGATTTTTGTTTTAAAAACATTTTCACAAAACGTGCATCCAACAACTAATCTTTACATTTACAATTTACATCATTTACAACTTTATTTATGTACAACACATGCATGACAAAATATGAGCTATACAATAAGGTGTAGTCGTCCGTCAGTTTCTCCACGCGTCAGTCTGAGCCTCGTCTGCTGGACGACTTGCTCCTGCACTGAGAGAACATTTTTTTTTTTTTTTAACCATATAGAAAATAAATGGTGAGTATAACTCAGTGAGATAAACCTTAAACCATTTCATAAACTAAATTATTTTTCTAAAATACTTTTTAGTCTTTCAAATACAACTATTTATGAAATTCAATTTGAATTTCTTTCGAAAACTTTCTCATTTCTCGCCTTGATGGTAACCCTGGGTACTGCTCCTGTCATGGCCGTATAAATCTCTAGCTAGCCACTAGTAATCAGGGAATCTACCCTATGTAGTCACTGATGCGCGACTTTGGGCACGCGTTACCCCTACGCAATCGGTTTGAACTACACTACCCTATACGTGCAGAGGGTCACTCAACTGACTCTCTCTCTCTTAGTTAGTAACTCTCTCACATCTACCATGCACGCATAGGGTATTCTACTGGGTCCTTCACTGGGGCTAGGGTAAACCATCGGCGTATAAAAATTCTTTTTCTCAGTATTCTCAAGTAAACTTGCCTTTAAGGCGAAAAGCCTAAAAACGTTAATTCTCGATAATTCTTTACACAAACACATACTTAAATTAAAGCTCATATAATAGAATATTAATATAACAATAATATGCAATTTAATTACAACAACATAATAAATATAAATAATCATTAAATAAACTTTAATGACAACTACACTTGGTGAGGTGGAATTTCTACTCACTATACGCCCTTAGATAAAATCCAATCCTCCTCCGAATGCCTCCTAGACTTTCTGCTTTTACCCTAGAACATCAAATATCCATTTAGGGTCATTTAACTCATTCAAATAACACTAAAAGCAATAAAAATCTCATTTATTTATATTAATACCCTTTAACATCTAAACTTTCAGATCTTAATTTCTATTCAATCGGGGTTTTCGAAATCCGATTTCTCTACGCAAATCCTACTTATTATTTCCTAGAAGTATCTCAGAATACTTAATTTCATCGTCAGAAACTCAGAACGAAATTCGCTCGATTTCGCTTACTAATAAAAATTATTTTTCGCTTCGGACGTCCGACAACTTCAATAATCAATCCTCTAGTGTTCTAACACCCAATCATGATTAAATAAATGATTTCGAGCGTTAAACGAACGCGTTTATAAGGGTTTCGGAAAACGCCATTCAACTTGTTCATTTATCTCCGAAATCGATCCTAAACTTTCCGTTTTCGAAATCTAACATTAAAAGATTATTTCTTAACCTCTAAAACTTTCATCTAAAGCCTTATAATCGAAAATGAATTCGGATCTCATAAAAACCCATTTTTGGTCATGACTTTCTCTCTCTCTCTCACCCATTTTTCTTCCACCAAATCACTCACAAATCATACCAAAATCATCTCCCCAACTCCCTTTCATCATCCTTAAACTCAAATTTAAAAAAGAAGTAAAAGAGAGAATGGGTTTTCATATAAAACATCAAACTTTAAACTGACATAACTCACCAAATAGGCGATCTTTTCGCTTCAAATTTGTGGGGTTAGTTAGAGGAGGTGATAAGGAACAATTTTCATGAAGAAACCGCGACGAAATTCCAATCGGATCTCCTTCTTTTCTCCCCCTCTTTTTCTTGGGCGAGATTGGCTTCCTCTCTCGAAACTCAACTTTTCTCTCTCTTTCTTTCTTATTTTGCACAACCAAATGCTCCCAAATAAGACAAAACACACATATGTATATACTAATGCTCAATTACAAAAGAATCCCTCAAAAAAATTTCATTTAATCACCTCAAACTTCCAATAATCTTACTAGTGCCCAAAACTATATAATTTTTTATTCTATTGGTCCACTTGACATTTTCTCATCCATTTATCTATTCAACCATTCACTAGATGACATGTGGCACTTCCATAACCATTACTTTTCATGTAACTTATCTTTTTTCTCATTGGTTGAATTAAAATATCATTTACTTTATTTCGTGAGCTCACCTCGCTTGATTAACATATAATTAAATGCTAATCACTTTGTAATCGTACCGGGGTCAACCAAATGACATCTGACTTGCAATATGAAAATATAATAAACCTCAAATAATATTACTGGAGGCATACGATGTGACCGTAACTCAATTCGGAGATTTCTAATACAATAAAATAATAAATCTGGGTGAGAGTTTACAATTCCTCACTCCTTAAAATAAATTTTATCCTTGAAATTTAAATAACATACCTGAATAAAAAAGATGAGGGTATTGCCTTCGCATCTGCTCCTTTGGCTCCCATGTTGCCTCTTCCACTGAGTGATTCCTCCACAAAACCTTCACCAATGGAATAGTCTTGCAGCGAAGAACCTGATCCCTTCTGTCTAATATTTGAAATGGACGCTCTCCGCAGGTCAGGTTCTCTCTTAATTCCACGGGCTGCCTTGACAACACATGTGAAAGATTTGGCATATACTTGCGAAGCATTGACACATGGAATATTTTGTGAATCCTGGATAACTCTGGTGGCAATTCTAGACGATAAGCCACGTTTCCAACTTTCTCGATCACCTCATAGGGACCAATATATTGTGGACTGAGCTTCCCATGTCTGCCAAATCTGATGATCCATTTCCATGGTGATATCTTCAGGAACATCTTATCCCTTACCTGGAACTCCAAGTCTCTTCTTCTATTGTCTGCATAGCTTTTCTGACGATCTTGAGAGATCTTTAATCTGTCCCGAATAATTCTGATTTTATCTGTAGTCATCTGAACAAGCTCGGGCCCTAATAATCTCTTCTTGCCCACTTCTTCCCAACTTAATGGCGTCCTGCACTTTCTCCCATATAAAGCCTCATACGGTGCCATGCCGATACTGGCCTGATAACTGTTATTGTAGGCGAACTCGATCAGCAGTATATGGGTATCCCAACTCTCGCTAAACTCCATCACACAGAATCTCAACATATCCTCTAGAATCTGAATGGTATGCTCGGACTGTCCATTCGTCTGGGGATGAAATGCTGTACTGAAATGTAATCGAGTGCCCAAGGCTTCCTGTAAACTAGGCCAAAATCGAGATGTAAATCTAGGATCCTTGTTAGAAACAATAGAAACTGGAGCTCCATGAAGCCTGATAATCTCATCAACATACAATCTGGCTAGTCTATCCAGGGAATAAGTACTGCGGATGGGTAGAAAATGAGCTGACTTCGTAAGACGATCAACTATCACCCATATACCATCACACCCACTTCGACTATGCGGAAAGCCAAACACAAAATCCATCGTAATGTGCTCCCATTTCCACTCTGGAATGGAGAGTGGCTGAGCTAATCCTGCAGGTCTTTGATGCTCTATTTTAACCTGCTGACATATCAAACATCTGGATACGTACTCAGCTATCTCCCTCTTTATACCTTTCCACTAGAAATGCTCTTTCAAGGTATGGTACATCTTCGTACTACCAGGATGCATCACATAAGCCGAAGAATGAGCTTCATTTAAAATCTCTTTCTTAAGATCTGCCAAGTCTGGAACACATAATCTTTGACCTAGTACCGAAGTACCATCATCTCTCACAGAGAAGTCCTGTCCTCTGCCCAACTCAACCTCCTGACGAATCTTGTTCAACTGAGGATGTTGACCCTACAACTCTCAGACCCGATCTCCGAGTACCGGTCGGACCTGAAATGTGGCTAGCAGTGCACCTGACTCCGAAGTCATCCACTAAACCCCTAAAGATCTCATCTCTCTTAACAACAGATAGTACCCTGCTCTCACATGAGCTACTGAACTAGAGGGCTGTCTACTCAAGGCGTCAGCTACCACATTGGCCTCCCTGGATGGTACTGAATACAACAATCATAATCTTTAATTAGCTCTAATCACCTCCTCTGCCTCATGTTTAGTTCTTTCTGAGAGAGTAGATACTGGAGGCTCTTGTGGTCTGTAAATATCTGGCAAGAAACCCTATACAGGTAATGTCTCCAAATCCACAGTGCAAACACTACAGCAGCTAGCTCCAGATCATGGGTAGGGTAATTTTGCTCGTGCTTCTTCAATTGTCTGGATGCATATGCTACTACTTTTCCATTATGCATCAACACATATCCTAGACCCTGTTTGGAAGCATCACTATACACCACAAAGCCCTCTGTCCCAGAAGGAAGTGTAAGAACAGGAGTTGTGGTCAATCTAGCCTTCAGTTCATCAAAACTCTTCTGACAGGCTTCTGACCACTCAAACTTTACATCTTTTCTAGTAAGTTTTGTCAAAGGAATGGCTATCTTGGAGAATCCCTCCACGAACTTCCGATAATACCCTGCCAATCCTAAGAAACTCCTGACCTCTGTAACGGAAGTCGGCTGCTTCCAATTTAGAATTGCTTCAATTTTTTGGGGATCTACATTAATTCCATCTGCCGATACCACATGCCCTAAAAATGAGACCCTGTCCAACCAGAACTGACACTTACTGAACTTAGCATACAGTCGGTGATCCCTTAGAGTCTGCAAAACCAACCTCAAATGCTCGGCATGGGCCTCCCTACTACCTGAATACACTAGGATGTCATCAATGAACACTATCACAAACTTATCAAGAAAATTGTGAAACACCCTATTCATCAAATCCATAAACACTGCAGGAGCATTGGTTAGCCCAAAAGGTATCACCAGAAACTTATAGTGTCCATAACGCGTCCTGAAGGCAGTTTTGGGCACATCTTCTTCTTTAATCTTCAACTGATGGTAGTCTGATCTCAGATCAATCTTCAAAAATACACTAGCCCCTTGCAGTTGATTGAACAAATCATCAATGCGAGGAAGCGGATACTTGTTCCGTATAGTCACTTTATTCAACTCCCTGTAATCAATACATAACCGCATACTACCATCCTTTTTCTTTATAAACAAAACTGGTGCTCTCCAGGGAGAAACACTCGGTCGAACGAAACCTTTATCTACTAATTCCTCTAACTGCACCTTCAACTCTTTTAACTCCGTAAGTGCCATCCTGTAGGGTGCTTTGGCTACAGGCATTGTCCCTGGAATCAGATTAATCTCAAACTCTATCTCTCTATCTAGGGGTAACTTAGGAAGATCCTCTGGGAACATATTCGGAAACTCTCTAACCACTAGGATATCCTCTAATCGGACCTCTCTCTCCGAAGTATCTACTATATAAGCCAAATAACCCTCACATTGCTTCCTCAACATCTTCCTGGCTGTCATAGCTGATATAATACAAGAAGAAAGCATCTGACGCTCACCCCTGAATACTACATCTGGCTCCCCTGGCACACTGAATCTGACTTCCTTTCGGTAACAATCAACTGTGGCGCGGTGAGTAGCTAACCAGTCCATCCCCAGTATCACATCAAAGTCATGAATATCCATCACTACCAAACTGACCGGGAATGCTCTACCTCCAACCACAATCTCACCCCCTCTGTACACCCTCTCTGCCACTACCACACCTCCGGTAGGAGTAGTCACCACCATCTCACACTCTAATAACTCTAATGGCAATCCAGCTCGACTAGCAAAACTCTCAGAAATGAAGGAGTGAGTAGCTCCCGGATCTACTAATGCATGAATATCAAAACTAAAGAGTGAAACTACACCTGTAACCACCTCAGGTGTCGCCTCTGCCTCCTGCTGAGTGACAGCAAAAACTCTGGCCTGAACTGGCAGTCTCCCGGACTGGCCTCTGAATGGGGTACCTCGGCCCATACCTCTGCCTGGCTGACTAAGGGTCCCTGGTCCTCTCCCCTGTGGACCTCCTCTACCTCGCGATTGCCCTCCACTAGGCTGAACTGGAGTCGCTGGTCTCGACTCACTACTCTCTACGGTAGTCCTCTGTGGGCAATCTCTCTTCAAGTGTCCCTCTTGATCACAGTAATAGCACCCAGTACGGCCAAAATGACACTCTCCTCGATGGAATCTCTCACATGTCGCACAGCGGGGTGCCTTACTTTGGCTGCTACCTCTGCCCTAGGAACCTGACGGTGGCCTCACTGAACCCTGACTAGAGGTGGCTCCCTGACTTTGTTGTCTCTCTGAAGGTCCTCCAGACTTACTTCCAATCTTAGGGGTTTTACTAGGTCCCCCAATCTGCCATCCCTGGCTCGGTCCCCTCTTCTGCGCCTACTGACCCCTCTCGGTCTGAAAAGTCCTCTCAACCCTCAAAGCTGCCTCTACTAATCTCCCATACTCTCTGTACTCGGTAGCAGCTACATATGTCTGGATTTTGAAATTCAGACTGTAAACCCATAGTCTCAATCTATAATTTCTTAGTGTTAAAAGATGGATTAGAGAGTTAAAATAAATCTCTATATTAAATTAATTGAATTTCATGGTATTAGAGATTTAAAAATTTAAGGTTGACGACGAAATTCGACAACTATAAAATTTTTAGTAGCATTGCAATAAAATCAAGTTAGTATTAATCTAAATCGATTCATCGATTTTGTGAACGCTCATCCTAGAACTTCACAACAATCAAATTAGTAAGGAAAAATATTAATGAAGAGTAAAATAACACATCCGCAAATAAGAGACAAACGAAAGGAAACAATACTAGTAAGTGCACAATTGAGAATTTAGAACGTGTTATTTAGAATGGTTAATTATGTAAACTCCTAGCTCTGACTGCTAAAGCCCCAACGTGAGAAATTAAGTTAGAGAGATAATATATAACTCTCTACATTTAATTGATATAATTTCATAGTCTCCGAAATTTATTCATTTAGAATATGACGAAATTCGTCGTATTAAAAAGTTTAGTAACGCCCCAATGAAAATCCAAGTCAAGAAATCCAAGATGTTAGTGAATGATAATCGAATTAAAATTCGATTAAAAAGAGAGAGTCAAGATTAATAAAATAAGCTTAGCGTTTTTAAAATAAAAATTCTAGCGAGACGAAAATTAAATCAAGTAAAAGCGAAATAGACACGGGAGACCATGAGGGGTAATCGTGAAAGAACACTAAGAAGATGATTGGTGAAATGAAATCAATGAATTAATGGGGCAAGATGTGATTAAGATAAGTTGGTTAATATAAATAACAAGACTTGGGTTGATTTTTCAGCAGAAAATTTCAGCCTATTCAGTCACCAACAGCCACCATCGAGAGAAACCGAGAGACTTCGAGAAAGAGAGAATAGTTGCTGTTGTGAACCAGAAAGGAAGAAGCCAAGAAGAAGAAGAAGGAGTCTTGAGCAGCAGAAACCGTCCAGAACAAGCAAAGAAGTCGAGCAAGAAGCAGATCCAGCGCGCCAGCAGCTCGTGCGAAGGACAGCTCGCGAGTTGGAGCAGAACAGCTCGTGTGAGGGGGATCCAAGGCAGTAAAACTATAGTTTTTGGGTACCAAGGAAGAGGACGAGCAGAAGAGGAGAGGTGCTGGTCTGGTCGAGCAGAAACAGAGCAGAAACGGACGCAAACAGCAAGCGAAACAGACCCAGACTCGAGCTCGAACAAGAATCGCGATGGGGTGCAGCGAGCTGGTCGGCAAGGGGAGAAATAACCTCCCAACCAGCCTTCCATCCCCTCAATCCACCTCTTAGGGTCCCTAGTAAGTCATCCAAACTCTCCAATGCAAGCTCTAAGTGAGATTACAATTTGTTTTCTTTAGTTTGCTGCTGAAACAAAACAGAAAATCTATGACAGCTCTTGTTGTTGTTGTTGTTGTTGTTGATTTAGTTGATAGATTGCTTTTAAATCTTGCTAGAACTTCATGTGAGTGTTATGGACTCATGAGAGATGATTGTTGTGTGTAATTGATGCCTTAAAATGATGTATAAGGGCTGTTATACCCACCCTAAAAAATAGAACCAAAAATGGTGGTTATTGCACACCAAGTGATTGAGAAAAGTCTTGAGTGAATTTTGAGCACTCTAATGACCAAGTTAGATTTATATATGTATTAGAGACTTGAAGGGTAGTAGTTAGACCTTAAAATTTGATGGTTTTGAAACCAATTTTAAGCCTCAAAGAGGTTAGAAAAATTTAGAGAAGTATTTAAAATTGCAAAGACATTGTTATAGACAAAAAAAGGGGATTCCCGAGCTCAAATTTGAGCTAGAGGAGACCTGACCATATTTGGCTTATTTGGGGGTGTTCTACACCTCAAATGATGCCTAGGAACCATAGAAAACCATAGGTTTTGGAATGGATCAAATCCAATAAAAATTGTGCAAGTTATGCACAATATAGTGTCGTTAGAGCTCTGAGAAGTGAAACAGTTAGCTTAATGCAATTTTTATGACACGAAGTGAGTTTAGTTAGTCATTATAAGTTAAATGAAGCTTAGTTATGGAATAAAATATAGCGTCGCTAATCCGAAACCAAGAGTTTACAAAACGTGCATTAAATTGCACCCGAAAGTGTCCAAAACGGACGTTTTCATTAGATTTGACATAGCAAACGATAATATTTCTCAATGAAATTTGTTGTGTGACTAGAATGTGATATAAGTGAGTCATAGGAAAAAGAACGAAGGAAAACGGAGCCCCGAGCAGCGGGTTATCGTCTGTTCTGTCAAGGGCTGTCCATTTTAAATAAAATTGTGATTTTTCGTTTTAAGCCTCCGACAAGTAAACGGACCGTGTGGGGATATCCCTAGGGGTCCAAAACTAAAAATTTTACACAAAAATCGAGATTAGAGAGTCTCGGTTGAGTAGAAACAAGTTAGGAGGATATATAGAGAAAAATGGTCTTAGTTGAGATTCTTGACCTTATAGTTGAGAATTGAGTTTTGTTATGAATAATGATGAGAAAATATTGTGTAGGTGACGAGCCTCGTCGAGACGCTTGACACGGAGTGACGCGGCTTCGAGGTAAGTGGTTCGCCACTTGTAGTTGCTTAGATTCCATGTCAATCTTTTATTGTCGAAATGAATATATTAGCTAAGTACTAAAGAAAAATGAATGTAATTGTAAATATTGAAGTTTAAGTTGAAAGTTTAGATTCCTATGGGATCTATCGCAGTTGAGATGAATGTTAAGTTGTCAAGAAAAGAATTTGAAATGAGAAAATTTCAAGATTTTCAAACTAGTGACATTTGCGCTATTGCACTTTAAGAAATGTATTATGAAAACCCATGTGTACACCTTAAAAGCTATGAGATTTAGCGTTACGTGACGATGCAGAGAATTTCGTCCGTAATCGCTCAGTTTATAGAAAAGTATAGCGCTACGTTGCGATGCAGACAATTCCGCACGTAGTTGGTTAGTTGACAGTTAGTGCTACGACGCGATGCAGTAAATTCCGCTCGTAGTCGTCTAGAGATTTAGCACTACATTTGCGATGCAGAGAATTCCGCATTGTAGTTGTTCAGTGAATAATTTAGCACCCTACGTACGATGCAGTAAATTCCGTAACGTAGTGGTTGGGATGCATTAGTAAGCTTCACGTTGGCGTTAGTTAAAATCGCCCGTGATGGTTAGAACGAGTCAAGGGTATACATGGAGAGTTTTAAAGAAAATTTTAAGACTTGTAAATTGTATGTTAGTATGTGTGATATGATATCCTATGATGTTATCGCACTAACTTGTTGTTCATTTTGTAGCTTGTTTATTTTCATTTCGTGCCACCGCCGGACGAGACCGACTTTTGCTTACATATATATCTATAGGTGGGCAATCGCGCAAGACGTTGGGATATATTTTGTATATGTATTTAATCGTGTATATTGTGAATTTGAATGATGTAGGGATTGTAAAAGTGATAAATATTCTTGCATTTATACATTTGGTGCACTTATGTATCTTATGAATTGTTTATGCTTATGAAACTGTGATGAATGATGCATGATTGAGAATAAAGAAGTTGGGAGGTTTACAGAAATAGTTGAAGTGTTGTTTTCTTGACAGGTGAAATTTTTGGTTTATAAAAAACGTAGTCGTTATGTTGCCGAAATTTTTATAAAATGCATTTGAAATAGAATCAAAGAAAAGTTTATCCCTCCCAACCAGTTACATAGAAAATCAAATCACTAAGTTTTAACGAGTAAACCGGAATAGAAAGATAGGGTTCGCTTCCCGGAGGTCTTCGATCCGACGAGTCGGTTCGAGGAGTCCGTTGAAGTGCCCGGCAGGATCCTCCAGACAAGAGCTTAGATAAGGTCTAGGAAGGGTCCTATCACAGACGCTGCATGAACTTATGACACTTGTTAGCTTCGTCATTGACGATAAACAGCGCCACTCTAGATAACTCTGTAAACTTCTTTTCATACTCTTCTACCGTCATATTACCCTGAACCAAGCGGTAGAACTCATCAATCTTTGCATCCCTGTAAGCTCTGGGATAGAACTTTTCATTGAAATACTCTTTAAACTAATCCCACGATAGCGGAGTAGTCACTTTCCTCCTCACAGAATCCCACCAATCTCGAGCGGAAGCTCGCAGGAGAAATGAAGCAATAGATACCCTTTGCGGATCCTCGCACTCCATCTGCTCTAGAATCCTCTCAGTACTCTCCAACCACTCTAAAGCTATATCTGGACCCCCTGATCCATCAAAACCCTCGGCGCCTAACTTCCGCGCTCTCTCTACAGTGGCGCCTGGTGCGCGAGGTCTCATGCCCTGCATAATCTGAGCCAGTCTCTCTATAGGATCTACTGCTGGCCCTGCCACTGGTGGCTTTGGTTGCACCCCAGGCTGAGGTTCATTTACTGACTCATGGATAAGCTCTTCCTCTGGTGGAGCAGAAGGAACAGGTGGAGTCTCAGCGGCGGCTCTGCGCATACGAGGACGACTAGTTGAATGCATAGCTCTACCACAGTCAAAAATAATAATTGTCATGCGAAGTTTTATAACTCAATGCAATGAAATGCATAAATAACTTGTAGATGCACCATTTTTCAAAACTTTTCTAAGCAACTTTAAACCAAAGGCTCTGATACCAATTGACGGAACCCTTCCTGAATTCCTACTTTGGACCCGTGAAGGATATCGTAACACTCCGATAGAGCTCTAGCGAACCCTAACTTTGGTACGGAGAAGTCCTAACGGAGCACCCAGACTCACTTTAGACTCATTTTGTAAATCATTTAATTGGTGGCCAAAGTAAAAATTTTTCTTTTTTTTTTTTCTAACGAAAATCCAGCAGCATACCGGCTGTTTATTGAACTAGGCCACCCTGCAAATTCAAAAGCAATTAAAAAAAAACTTCTATGGCACGCAATCTCCACTACCAGGGGCCTCTGGCCCTCATCCAAAACCAATCACAACATACCCAATCACAATTATGAAATGGATGGAAATCTAGATTTTTGTTTTAAAAACATTTTCACAAAACGTGCATCCAACAACTAATCTTTACGTTTACAATTTACATCATTTACAACTTTATTTATGTACAACAAATGCATGATCAAATATGAGCTATACAATAAGGTGTAGTCGTCCATCAGTTTCTCCGCGCGTCAGTCTGAGCCTCGTCTGCTGGACGACTCGCTTCTACACCTGAGAGAATATTTTTTTTTTAACCACATAGAAAATAAATGGTGAGTATAACTCAGTGAGATAAACCTTAAACCATTTCATAAACTAAATTATTTTTCTAAAATACTTTTTAGTCTTTCAAATACAACTGTTTCTGAAATTCAATTTGAATTTCTTTCGAAAACTTTCTCATTTCTCGCCTTGATGGTAACCCAGGGAAACTACTCCTGTCATGGCCGCATAAATCTCTAGCTAGCCACTAGGAATCAGGGAATCTACCCTATGCAGTCACCGATGTGCGACTCTGGGCACGCGTCACCCCTACGCAATCGGTTTGAACTACACTACCTTATACGTGCAGAGGGTCACTTTGACAGGACCCTTCCCAAACCTTATCTAAACTCTCGTCTGGAGGATCCTGCCGGGCACTTCGATGGACTCATCGAAACCGACTCATCGGATCGAAGACATCCAGGAAGCGAACCCTAACTTTCTTATCTGGTTTACTTATTAAAACTTAGCAATTTGATTTTTATCGTAACTGGTTGGGAGTGATAAACATTTTCTTTGATTCTATTTCAAACACATTTATAAAATTTTCGGCAGCATAAGGATTGCATTTTTTATAAAACTAAAATTTCACCTGTAAAGAAAATAACACTTTGACTATATCTAAACATATCAAACTTTAAATTGACATAACTCACCAAATAGGTGATCTTTTCGCTTCAAATTTGTTGGGTTAGTTAGAGGAGGTGATAAGGAACAATTTTCATGAAGAAACCGCGATGAAATTCCAATCGGATCTCTTTCTTTTCTCCCCCTCTTTTTCTTGGGCGAGATCGGCTTCCTCTCTCAGCACTCAACTTTTCTCTCTCTTTCTTTCTTATTTTGCATGACCAAATGCTCTCAAATAAGACAAAACACACATATATATATACTAATGCTCAATTACAAAAGAATCCCTCAAGAAAATTTCATTTAATCACCTCAAACTTCCAATAATCTTACTAGTGCCCAAAACTATATAATTTTTTTATTCTATTGGTCCACTTGGTATTTTCTCATCAATTTATCTATTAAACCATTCACTAGATGACATGTGGCACTTCCATAACCATTACTTTTCATGCCACTTATCCCTTTTCTCATTGGTTGAATTAAAATATCATTTACTTTATTTCGTGAGCTCACCTTGCTTGATTAACATATAATTAAATGCTAATCACTTTGTAATCGTATCGGGGTCAATCAAATGACATCTGACTTGCAATATGAAAATATAATAAACCTCAAATAATACTACTGGAGGCATACGATGTGACCGTAACTCAATTCGAAGATTTCTAATACCATAAAATAATAAATCTGGGTGAGGGTTTACAAAACGTCTCGACAAGTCTCACGTGCCTCGGTAACTTGCTCTTCACCTACACATCACTTTCGTATTTAAAATACGCTTCATAATCTACACACACACATTGCTTGTAAACTTTAAAATTCAATACAATGCCCTTTTTGACTCTAACTTTCTCTACTCACTTCTAAATTAACCGAGGCTTCCTAATTCCGATTTCTTTGCAAATGTTTCAATTTTGGACCCCTAGGGATACCCCCACGCGGTTCGTATAATTTTTAGAGGCCCGAAACGAAAAATCACAAAATTAAACCTCTTTTGACACCCTATAAGAGAATGTAGTGCAGCAATCTGCACGAGGTTCTGTTTTCTTTCGTTCTTTTTCCTACGATTCACTTATCTCACATTCTGGTCACACGTCAAATTTTGTCTAAAAATTCTATTGTTTGCTATGTTAAATCTAAGAAAAACGCCTTTTTTCGGGCACTTTTTTGTGCACTTTTTCGCATCGGACGAGCGACGTTGGTTTTTCTTTCATATCTAAGCTTCTTTTACCTAATTATGATCAACTAAGTTTATTCCATGCAATAAAAATTGTATTTACATAGCTATTTCACTTATCGACTCTCTAACGATATTATTTTGCACATAACTTGCGTAATTTTTATCGGAATCGATCCGTTCAAAAACCTATGGTTTTCTATGACTCCTAGGCATCATTTGAGGTGTAGAACATCCCCATATAGGTCAGACTTGCACAGATTTTCTCTATCCCATGGTTTGAGCTTGGGATTCCAAAATTTCTCAAAACTACTTCCATTGAGCTTTTACCACTTCTACTTATTTTCCCAACCTTATTTATGCTAAAATTTGGGTTCATAACCATCTAAATTCAGAGAGGTCATCTATTGTTCTTCATGTCTTTAACACACACACACACACTCATTCTCTAGTAACACTTTCAAGTTTTTACAAAACTATCTCTCACAAGTTTTTCACCAAATACTTGGAGTGCATGAAAACTACCTTTGTTTCCAATGTTATCGAGTGTATGACAGCCCTTTTATACAACCCTAAGCTACCATTAACACACAACAACTTGTCATTTAATTCTCTACAACAATCACTTAAAGTTTTACACAAATTTTAAGTGTAAAACCTTCAACACAATACACCACAACTATATACTCTCATCAACTCAACTACTTCCAATTTCATCAAGTAGAAGAAAATATGAGATGATATCTTACTTGATTTTTGTTTAGAGAAGTGAGATGAACTTGGAAGAGATCCTAGAGAGGGGTTTTAAGGCTTGGAAGGTTGCTTGGATGATTGTTTCTTCACCCTTTCTTTTCTGTCGTCCAACTCACCTTTGCTGTTCTGTTTTCCTTTCACGCCAGATCTGCTCCTTCTCACGTCTGCTCTTGTTTTGCTACTGTTTTGCTTTTGTTTTCACGCAAGATTGCTTCCTATTCTCTCACAAATCCTCTAAGTATGGTATTTATACATTTAACATTTCCTAATTGCCTTCCATGTCCCCAATCCATCTATCTCACGCCAACTTCCTCCCTCATTTTTGATTCATGGCAGCTTGCTGCCTTTGTTAATTTTTTTGCTTCTAATTACTATGTTTATTCATCTCATTAAAATTTTATAGAATGTCAAGCTTGTCCCTATTTGAGTATTTGATTATAACTAACCTTTTATTGTAATTACACTAATAATAGACCATTAACTCTAAGTAATATTTCCTCTAGTTTTTATTTTTGAACTTATACACATTACTACTCGTGATTTATCTTTTCATTTGTGGAAGGACTATTTTATCCTCCCTTAACTTTTTCTCATTAATACAATTATCGTACAATCCTATATGATCGTTAATTCTTTAATGTCCTTGGTTAGATTGTTGGTGAATAGATTTATTATTCTAACTTCATACTCTAACTTCTATACACTAGAACATTGAAAATCGATATTAGGGGTTTACAATTTCTTCCCCCCTTATAAAAATTTTGTCATCGAAATTTTAAACTGGGTACTTGATTCAAACAATTGAGGATATTGGGCACGCATCTGCTCTTCAGGCTCCCATGTAGCCTCTTCTGACCCGTGATTTTGCCATAGCACCTTCACTAGCGGAATCACTTTATTACGCAACACTTGATCTTTACGATCCAGGATCTCCACTGGTTGCTCCTCGTAGGTCAAGTTCTCCTTCAATTGAACTGGTTGTTCTTTCATAATATGCGAAGGGTTAGTGATATACTTGCGTAGCATGGAGACGTGGAACACATCATGGATGTTAGCTAACTCTGGTGGCAGCTTCAACTGATAAGCCACTCCACCCACTTTGTCCACTATCTCATATGACCCTATATACCGTGGACTCAACTTTCCACGTTTTCTAAATCTCATAATGCCCTTCCATGGAGAAATGCATAGAAATACTCTGTCACCCACTTCAAACTTTAGATCTCGTCTTCGATTGTCCGCATAGCTTTTCTGCCTGTCGCTTGCTATCTTCAACTGTTCTCTAATCACATTTACTTTCTTGGTTGTAGCTTGGACAATCTCTGGGCCAATCAATCTTCTCTCACCCACTTCATCCCAACAGATTGGGGTTCTGCACTTTCTGCCATACAACGCTTCGTACGGTGCCATTCCAATGCTGGCCTGATAACCATTGTTGTAGGCAAACTCTATCAACGCTAGGTAGTTATCTCAGTTTCCTTTAAACTCCATCACACACGCTCTCAACATATCTTCGAGAGTCTGGATGGTTCTTTCTAATTGGCCATCTATCTATGGGTGAAAAGCAGTACTGAAGTTCAATCTGGTGCCCATGGCTTCTTGTAGCTTCGACCAAAACTTCGAAGTGAACCGAGGATCTCTATCTGATACAATAGACACCGATATGCCATGCAACCTTACAATCTCATCCACATATAACTGTGCTAATCTTTCTAGGGAATAAGTGTTCTTAATAGCAAGAAAGTGAGCGGACTTCATCAATCTATCAACTATCACCCAAATGGCATCATGTCCGCTCTGTGTCCTGAGAAGTCCCATCATGAAATCCATCGTGATCCTTTCTCACTTCCATTCTGGAATGGACAGAGGCTGTAGTAAACCTGTTGGCTTCTAATGCTCAACTTTAATCTGCTGGCAGGTCAAACATTTAGACACGAACTCTGCTATCTCCCTCTTCATACCTCTCCACCAATAATGGTCCTTTAGAGTTCGATACATCTTAGTACTCCTTGGATGCATGGCGTAAGCTGAGGAGTGTGCTTCTTCCATGATCTCTTTCTTTAAGTCTGCCACATCTAGCACACACAATCTCTGACCCAATACCAGAGTTCCATCATCTCTTATTGCAAAGTTACTCTGTTGCCCCACTTCTACTTCATTTCTTAGCTTCTTTAAATGTGGATCTTGGGCCTGTAAATCTTTAACTCGATCCACCAGTACTAGACGGACCTGAAGGTTGCTAACAGGGCATCTGAACCCGTCATCTCCAATCTGACTCTCATGGATCTCAGCTCCACTAGCATAGTTAAATACTCAACTTTTAATTGGGCTAACGAACTAGAAGGTCTTCTACTCAGAGCATTTGCCACTATATTAGCCTTACTTGGGTGATACTCAATTGTGTAGTCATAATCTTTGATGAGTTCTACCCATCTTCTCTGTCTCATGTTTAACTTTTTCTGTGAGAATAGGTACTGTAGGCTTTTGTGATCTGTAAAGATCCTGCAGGGTACTCCATAAAGGTGATGCCTCCAAATCCTTAAAGCGAACACTACATCCGCTGACTCCAAGTCGTGTGTTGGATATTTTACTTCATGCTTCTTTAATTACCTGGAAGCATAAGCTATCACCCTGTCGTGCTGCATCAACACACAACCTAAACCTTACCTGGAGGCATCATAATACACTGTAAATCCCTCACTTCCTGAGGGAAGTGTAAGCACTGGTGCAGTAGTCAACCTTTGCTTCAACTCATCAAAACTGTTCTAGCATGCCTCTGACCAAACAAACTTCTCTTCATTCCTTGTCAATCTGGTCAGTGGAGTAGCAATCTTTGAGAATCCTTCCACGAACTTTTGGTAATACCCAGCTAAACCCAGGAAGCTTCTGACTTCAATCACATTCGTGGGTGACTTCCAATCTACAATGACTTTTATCTTCTGGGGATCTACTGAAATACCCTCTGCGGATACCACATGTCCCAAGAATGCCACTCGATCAAGCCAAAACTGGCACTTGCTGAACTTCGCATAAAGCTAATGCTCTCTTAGAGTCTGCAATACAATCCTCAAGTGCTCCACATGCTCGTCTCTACTACCTGAATACACCACAATGTCATCGATGAAGACTATTATAAACTTATCCAGGTAGGGTCTAAAAACTCTATTTATTAGGTCCATAAAAGCTACTGGGACATTGGTTAAGTCAAATGGCATCACCAAGAACTCATAATGCCCATATCTAGTCCTGAAGGCCGTCTTGGGAACATCGATGATACCCCGATCATAGATCGATCTTTGAAAATACCTTAACCCCTTAAAGCTGATCAAACAAGTCATCTATTCGAGGCAGCAGGTACTGATTTTTGATCGTAACCCTATTAAGCTGCCTGTAATCAATACATAATCGAAGACTCCCATCCTTTTTCTTTACAAATAACACCGGAGCTCCCCACGGTGATGTACTCGTCTTAACGAAGCCTTTGCTTAACAATTCTTCCATCTGCTGTAAACCCTTAGTCTCGATTTATAACTTCCTAGTGTTAGAAGCTAGATTATGAAGTTAATGTAAATCTTTACACTTAATTAATTGAACTTCATGACATTAGAAGTTAAGTAATTAAAGATTGATGACGAAATGCCAATAATAAAATTTCAAGTAGCATTGCAATAAAGAGTAAAACAGTCCGTCCACAAATAAGAGACAAATCATAAAGAACAATAGTAGTGAATGCACAAATAAGAATTTTAGAATTGTTATTTAGAATAAATAGTTAGTCACTAATTAAATTTAGTTAAAGATTCGGATGATAGTAAGAATAAGTCAAGAAGGACAAGTTTGGCATTCTACGAATTATTAATGAGATATATAAACTAAACTTAGAGCAAAGTTGACAAGTGAAGAACCAAATAGCAAGCTGCCATGGGAAAAATAAAAAGAAGAAGAAGTTGTCGTGAATGTAAGAAGAAGTGGGGAAGTTGGCGTGAATTGAGAAGAATAGAGGACAAGGAAGTCATTTTTGAATTGTTAAGTGTATAAATACAAGACTTAGAGTGAAATTGAGAGAGTAAAATACAAGAGGCAGCCGTGAAACACAAAGAGCAGCAGATCAGACGTGAAAAAAGGAGCAGAATCGAAGCTGCCTTCGCAGAACAGAAACGAGACAACAAGGTGAAGATGAAAAGGGAGAAGAATGACCATCCAAGCCATCTTCCAAGCTTCACACCACAACCTTAAGGTATCCCCAAGCCCATCTAAATCCTCTAAACAAGAGTCCAAGTAAGATAGTAACTCCTCTCTTCTTATTTGATGAAATTGGAAATGGAATGGACATGTGATAGTTGTTTTGTTGTGATGAGTTGTGTAGGGTAGTTTACCCCAAAACTTTGTGTAGAATCTTAAATAGATGATGAGGAGGATTAGACGACAAGTTGTTGTGTATGAATGATAGCTTAGGGTTGTAAAAAGAGGTTGCCATAATCTTGATACAAGTAGAAATAAAATTGATTTACATGCACACTAAGTATTTGATAAAAGTTGTGAGTATTTAAATGAAAAAGTAGTGTTTGTGTGTGTGTTATGGACATGAAGAGCAGTAGATAACCTTGAGTTTAGATGGTTTTGAACTCAAATTTTAGCATAAATAAGGTTGGAAAAATAAGTAGAAGTGGTAGAAGCTCAATGGAAGTAGTTTAGAGAAATTTGGGAATCCTAAGCTCAAACAATGAGATAGAGTCAACTTGTGAAAAACTGACTTATGTGGGATTGTTCTACACCTCAAATGATGCCTAGGAGTCATAAAAAATCATAGGTTTTGGAACAGATCGATTCCGATATTGCGCAAGTTATGCGTAAAATAGTGTCGTTAGAGAGTCGATAGGTGAAATAGCTATGTAAATATAATTTTTATTGTATGGAATGAATTTAGTTGATCATAATTAGGTAAAAGAAGTTTAGATACGAAAGAAAAACCATCGTCGCTCGTCCGATGCAAAGACGCGCATCGAAAAGCGCCCAAAACAGGGCGTTTTTCTTAGATTTGACATAGCAAGCGATAGATTTTTTTGATGAAATTTGACGTGTGACCAGAATGTGAGATAAGTGAACCATAGGAAAAAGAATGAAGGAAAACGGAGACCCGAGTAGGCTACTGTGTTATATTCTGTTTTAGGGTATCAAAGAGGCTTAAATTTTCGATCTTTCGTTTCGGGCCTCTAAAAATTATACGGACCATGTGGGGGTATCCCTAGGGGTCCAAAACTGAAACTTTTGCGAAGAAATTAGAATTAGGAAGCCTCGGTTAAGTTAGAAATGAGCAGAGAAAGTTAGAGTCAAAAAGTACATTGTATTGAATTTTAAAGTTTAAAAGCAATGTGTGTGTAGTTTATGAAGCGTATTTTAAATACGAAAGTGATGTGTAGGTGAAGAGCAAGCTATCGCGGCATGTGAGACTCATCGAGACGTTTGATGCGGATTGCATGATTTTGAAGCAAGTGTACTATCACTTATGTTAAATTCCATTTCTTTGTGTTACATATTGTATATAAGTGTTAAATTAGAATGAAAATGATTTTTTAATATCAAAGTTCAAGTTTGAGTATATGAGTTCTTATGAAATCCATAAAGTGATTTAAATCAATACTAAGTTGTTCTAAAAAGAGTTGAATCAAGAGGGTTTTTATAAGTTCAAAAAATAGTTAGTTTTGTGCTTTTGCATTTAATAAATTTAGTTTTAAAACCCATGTATATACCTTAAGATTATATGAGATTTAGTGCTACGTAATGACGCAGAAAATTCCATCCGTAGTCACTCAGATTATAGAGAAGTTAGCACTATGCAACGATGCAGAAAATTCCATCCGTAGTCGCTCAGTTTTCCTAGAAAGTATAGCGCTACGTTGCGATACAGACAATTTCGCTCGTAGTCACCTAGAGTTTTAGCACTACACTTGCGATGCAGTAAATTCCGTATTGTAGTTGCTCAGTTATGAGAATTATCACCCTACGTGCGATACAGTAAATTCCATATCATAGTGGTTGAGATGCTGTAGTAGCCTCACGTTGGCGTTAGTTAAAATCGCCCGTGATGGATAGAGTACTCTAAGGGTATACATGGGGATTTTGAAAGAAAATAGTAAGATTTTGAAAGTGTGGAAAATGAATAAGATTTTAGCTTAATATGTTGGTGTATGTTATATTATATGACCTTGTTGTACTAACTTGTTTATTGGTTGTGTAGCTTGTTTATATTCTATTGAGTGCGATCGTCGGACGGGGTGACGATACTTTCATCTCATATATATATATATAGGTGGGGCGAGTCACGAAATATTTTGTATAAGTCATGCACGTGTCGATAATATTGATTTTGGAAAAACACTTGTAATTTAAATTGTATGATTGTAAATAATATTGTAAATACTTATGCGTTTTCATATATGAAGTATTCATGCATATGTTAGAATGAGTTCTTGCACATTGTTGTGAAAAATGTGATTTTAATGCATGTTTGTGGATAAAGAAGTTGGGAGGAAATGAAATTATAGTTGAAGTGTATGTTTAATTGTAGGTAAATTTTGGATTTATTAAAAATGCAGCCGTTATGCTGTCGAAATGTTTCTAAAATTGTTTTGAAATGAAATTGCGAAAAATTTTATCACTCCCAACTATTTTAAAGAAAACCAAATTCTTAAGTTAAATGAGTAAACTGGCTAAGAAAGTACAGGGGTTCGCTTCTCGGGTTTCTTGAATCCGACGAGTCGGTTTAGGAAATTAGTTGAAGTGCTTGGTAGGATCCTCCAGACGAGAGCCTAGATAAGGTCTGATTCGGGTCCTGTCATCTGCACCTTCAACTCCTTTAGCTCAACTAGCGCCATTCGATACGGCGCTATCGAAATGGGCTCTGTACCAGGTGCTAGCTCAATTTCGAACTTGATCTCCCTATCTGGTGGCAACCCTGGTAGGTCCTTGAGAAACACATCGGGGAACTTATTAACTATAGGAACTTCTACCAATTGCAACTCGTTGTCGCCAACTTCTATTGTATACACTAAGTACCCTTGGCATGCTTTACGGAGCATCTTATTTGCTTGGATCACATTTACTAAACTTGTAGAGAGTATTTTCCTCTCTCCACAAAAGATTACATCTGGTTCCCTAGGCTTGTTGAACTGAACTTCTTTCCTGTAGCAATCTACGGTGGCGCGATGTGTCGATAGCCAGTCCAAGCCCAAAATGATGTCAAAATCATGAATATCGAGTACTATCAGATCAGCCTCGAATTCATGACCTGCTATAATCACTTTACTTCTCATGTAAACTCTATCTGCAATAAGCGAATCACCCGTGGGAAGTGACACTACCATTTACACTTGGTCGGTCTTAACTCTATCCCGACTCTATCTATAAACTCTTATGCAATAAAAGAATAGGTTGCTGCTGGATCCACCAGTACATGAGTATCAGTATCGAATAAAGAAATGGTATTTGTGACCACCTGGTGTCGCATCTGTCACCTATTGGGTCACTGTATATACTCTTACGGCCTGGAAACGGGGTCTACCAGGTGCTGCTCGTGGTGGTAGGCTCCTGTTGGGTCCACCACTAGGCCGCTCTAGGCCTGTGGCTGCTCTGGTCTGGGGGCCTCCTCTCTCTGGTCCACGACCCCCACTAGTCTGTCCCTGAACTATAGATCTGGCCTCAGTTGGGCTCGATGCGGCTACACTGGGACAGTCCCGTATGAAATGGCCCTCCTGTCCACACCTAAAGCATCCGGTCTTGCCCTGAAGGCACTCACTGGGGTGTGACCGGCCACATCTGCTGCAAACTGGTCGGCTCCTCCAACTCTACTGACTCCTAGACCCTGCTGAAGACTGAACAGAACTCTGGCTCGTTTGGGGTCTCTGGCTCTGTCGCCGACTCTCTGACCAGGTTGGCCTCTGACCGCTCTTGGCCACTTTACTGGTTCCTCCTTGTTGGCTACTTGTCCAACTGCATTTCTGCTCGAATTTTCTTGGTTGGGGGGCAAGCTCGACACTCCGTTCTACTCTGGTAGCGGCCTCTACTAACTCTCCATATCTAGAATGTCCTACGGAGGTCACATATGTCCTGATCCGTGGACTCAAACCAGCTGTGAACCTATTCACTTTTTGTTCTTCATTCTCTGCAATATATGGCACCAGGCAGACTAACTCTGAGAACTTCTTTCATACTCAGTCACTGTGAGGCTCCCATGCTCAAATATGAAAAATTTTTCAATTTTTGCATCTTTATAACTCTTGGGGAAGAATTTATCTGTAAATTCTTTCTTGAACTCAGCCCATGTGACTCCATCCGAATGCGCTCTCTGATGCGCTCTCCACCAGTCTTTTGCTCTATCCTTTAATAAGAAGGCGGAGAAAGTGACCATCTGATCCTTTGAACACCCCATGACCTGAAATATCTCTTCGTTCGTCTCTAGCCATGATAATGCTCTCTCGGGCTCCCCGGTCCCGTCATATGGCTTGGTGCCTAACTTGCGGGCCGCTCTATGGTCACTCCTGTCTCCCGCGGCTACTGGGGGGCCACTACTAACATCTGGGCCATCTATTCCATCTGCCCTGGAATAGGTCCTGGGGCAGGCTCTGATCCTACTGGCTGTGATGGCCCTGGTTGGGAAGAACTCGCTGGCACATTGATGGACTCGTCAACATGCTCTCTATCAGATGTGGGTGCCTTGGCAGCAGCTTGCCTCGTCCTGGGACGGGTACGTCGCTGCATAGCTATGTGTGTACTAATAGACACAAAATCAAGGATTCAAATATCAGTATACTAACTCAATATGATTTGGCATGATAATTCCATGCAATACTTAACTCAAATCTCATGGTATTATGCTTAACCTATGCATTCTAAGAATGCATCAATTATGTAATCTCAAGAAAACTCAATGTATACAATAATCTCATGCATGCCTTACGCATAAACTTTTGCTTAATAAACTTGCTTTAATGCACAAAATAGCACTAAGATTTTCTTTTAAACTTTCTTTCAAAACTCAATGTATAAAATAGCTTAAATCTTTCCTTTGATCTAAATCTCAAAGCTTTCGAAAACCAGGCTCTAATACCAACTTGACAGGACCCAAACCAGATCTTATCTAGGCTCTCGTCTGGAGGATCCCGCCGGGCACTTCAATGGACTTCCTGAACTCGACTCGTCGGATTGAAGAAACCCAAGAAGCGAACCCCTAACTTTCTTAGCCGGTTTACTCGTTTAAACTTAAGAATTTGGTTTTCTTTAAAACAGTTGGGAGTGATAGAATTTTTGCGATTTCATTTCAAAACGATTTTATAAAAATTTCGACAGCATAATGATTGCATTTTTAACAAATCCAAAATTTACCTGCAAATAAACATACACTTCGACTATAATCTCATTTCCTCCCAACTTCTTTATCCACAAACATGTATTTGTATCACACATTTTACAACCAATAAGCAGAGAATCATAATGCGATGTATAAGCATATATCTACATGAAAATCTAAAACTAAAGATCAAAATATTTACACTATACAATCCAAAATGCAATTGTATTTTCAAATGTAATATAGTCAACCCATATACACGAATTTACACAAGTATCTTGCAGGACTCGCCCACCTATATATATGTAAAACAAAATGTCGTCGTCCCGTCCGACGATGGCACTCAATGGAATGTAAATGAGCTACACAACAAATAAACAAGTTATTGCAACAAGGCAATGTAATATATAACATGTACTAATGTCGCAATTTACAAACTTATTCAAATCTTACAATTCTTTCAAAAACCCCCATGTATACCCTTGAAACATTCTAACCATCACGGGCGATTATAACTAACGCCAACGTGAAGCTATTGAGGTATCTCGACTACTACGATATGGAATTTACTACATTGCACGTAGGGTGATGAATCTCATAACTGAGCAACTGCAATGCGGAATTTTCTGCATCTCAATTGTAGTGTTAAAACTCTGGGCGACTATGAGTGGAATATACTGTATCGCCACGTAATGCCAAACTATAAAATAACCAACTACGTGCGGAATTGTCTGCATTGCAACGTAGCGCTATACTTTTTAGAAAAACTGAGCATCTACAGACTGAATTTTCTGTATTGTCACGCAGTACTAATTTCTCTATGATCTGAGCGACTACGGACAAAATTTTCTGCATTGTCACGTAGTACCAAATCTCATATGGTCTTAAGGCATACACATGGATTTTTAAAACTAACTCATTAAGTGCAAAAACACAAAACCAATTATTTTTGGAATTTTTAAAAACTCGTTGATTCAACTCGTTGATTCAACTCTTTTTAGAACAACTTAGTATTGCTTTTAATCACTTTATGGATTTCATAAGAACCCATATACTCAAAAACTCGAACTTTGATATTGGAAAATCATTTTTGTTCTCACTTAACAATTATATACAAAATTTAATACAAGGAAATAGAATTAAGCATAAGTGATAGTATACTTACCTCAAAGTCGTGCAATCTGCGTCAAACGTCTCGATGAGTCTCACGTGTCACGGTAGCTTGCTCTTCACCTACACATCACTTTCGTATTTAAAATACGCTTCATAATCTACACACACATTGCTTGTAAACTTTAAAATTCAATACAATGCCCTTTTTGACTCTAACTTTCTCTACTCACTTCTAACTTAATCGAGGCTTCCTAATTCCAATATCTTTACAAAAGATTCATTTTTGGACCCCTAGGGATACCCCCACACGGTCCGTATAATTTTTAGAGGCCCAAAATGAAAAATCACAAAATTAAGCCTCTTTTGACACCCTATAACAGAATATAGTGCAACAACCTGCACAGGGCTCTGTTTTCCTTTGTTCTTTTTCCTACGATTCACTTATCTTACATTCTGATCACACGTCAAATTTTTTCAAAAAATTCTATCATTTGCTATGTCAAATCTAAGAAAAACGCCCTTTTTCGAGCATTTTTTTGTGCATTTTTTCGCTTCGGAAGAGCGACGTTGATTTTTCTTTCTTATCTAAGCTTCTTTTACCTAATTATGATCAACTAAGTTCATTCCATGCAATAAAAATTGCATTTACATAACTATTTCACTTATTGACTCTCTAACGATACTATTTTGCGCATAACTTGCGTAATTTTTATCGGAATCGATCCGTTCCAAAACCTATGGTTTTCTATGACTGCTAGACATCATTTGAGGTGTAGAAAATCTCTATATAAGTCAGACTTGCACATGTTTTCTCTATCTTATGGTTTGAGCTCGGAATTCCAAAATTTCTCAAAACTACTTCCTTTGAGCTTCTACCACTTTTACTTATTTTCCCAACCTTATTTATGCTAAAATTTGAGTTCAAAACCATCTAAATTTAGAGGTCATCTATTTTTCTTAATGCCTTTAACACACACACACACACACACACTCATTCTATAGTGACACTTTCAAGTTTTTACAAAACTATCTCTCACAAGTTTTTCACCAAATACTTAGAGTGCATGAAAACTACATTTGTTTCCAATGTTATCAAGTGTATGGTAGCCCTTTTATACAATCCTAAGCTACCATTAACACACAACAACTTGTCATTTAATTCTCTACAACAATCACTTAGGGTTTTACACAAATTTTAAGTGTAAAACCTTCAACACAATACACCACAACTATATACTCTCATCAACTCAACTACTTCCAATTTCATCAAGTAGAAGAAAAGAGGAGATGATATCTTACTTGATTTTTGTTTAGAGAAGTGAGATGGACTTGGAAGAGATCCTAGAGAGGGGTTTTAAGGCTTGGAAGGTTGCTTGGATGATTGTTTCTTCACCTTTTCTTTTCTGCCGTCCAACTCACCTCTGCTATTCTGTTTTCCTTTCACGCTAGATCTGCTCCTTTCTCACATCTGCTCTTGTTTTGCTGTTGTTTTTCTTTTGTTTTCACGCAAGATTGCTTCTTGTTCTCTCACAAATCCTCTAAGTATGGTATTTATACATTTAACATTTCCTAATTGCCTTCCATGTCTCCAATCCATCTATCTCACACCAACTGCCTCCCTCATTTCTGATTCACGGCAGCTTGCTGCCTTTGTTAATTTTTTTGCTTCTAATTACTTTGTTTATTCATCTCATTAAAATTTTATAGAATGTCAAGCTTGTCCCTATTTGAGTATTTGACTATAACTAACCTTTTATTGTAATTACACTAATAATAGACCATTAACTCTAAGTAATATTTCCTCTAGTTTTTATTTTTGAACTTAGACATATTACCACTCGTGATTTATCTTTTCATTTGTGGAAGGACTACTTTATCCTCCCTTAACTTTTTCTTATTAATACAATTATCGTATAATCCTATACGATCGTTAATTCTTTAATGTCCTTGGTTAGATTGTTGGTGAATAGATTTATTATTCTAACTTCGTACTCTAACTTCTAACACTAGAACATTGAAAATCGATACTAGGGGTTTACACATACAGCTATGTAGTGACATACCCGTCCTAGGATGAGATAAGCAGCCACTAAGGCACCCACAACAGATAGAGAGCATGTTGACGAGTTCGTCAATGTGCTAGCGAGTTCCTCCCAGCCAGAGCCATCATAGCCATCAGGATCAGAGCTTGCTCCAGGACCTATTCCAGGGCAGATGGAGCAGATGGCCCAGATGTTAGCAGCAGCCTTTCAGTAGTTGTGGGAGACCGGGGTGACTATAAAGTGCACCCGCAAACTGGGCGCTAAGCCATATGATGGGAGTGGAGAGCCAGAGCGTGCACTATCATGGCTTGAGACAAATGAGGAAATCTTTCAGATCATGGGATGTACAGAGGAGTAGATGGTCTCCTACTCAGCTTTTCTACTTAAGGATCGTGCCAAAGACTGGTGGAAGGTGCATCAGAGAGCACATCAAGAAGGAGTTACATGGGCAAATTTCAAGACGGAATTTACAGAGAAATTCTTTCCCAAGAGCTACAAAATGTGAAGATAGAAGAATTTTTCAGATTGGAGCAGAGAAACTCCTCAGTGCCAGAATATGAAAAGAAATTTTCAGAGTTGATCCGCCTAGTCCCTTTTATTGTAGAAAACGAAGAGCAGAAGATCAATAGGTTTTTAGCAGGCCTTAACCCCGCAATCAAGACCATTGTAACATCCTCAACACATACTCGGTGTGGACAGCTGGTGGAGGCAGCCACTAGAGTTGAGCAGAGAATGGGAACCGTCCCCAAGCCGAAACAACAATTCAGTCAGAAACGTAGTTGAGGCGGTAGCCATCAAGAGGGACCAAGTAAATGGGCAAAAGTGATCAGAAGTCTGCATGGTCTGAGAGCTATAGACAGAGTCAGGGGGCACAGCCTAGTCAGAGTCAAGGTTCAGTCCAGTCACCTGGTGGATCCAAGAGCAAGCAGAGTTGGAGAGCGATGCCCTACTACAATGAATGTGAAAGAGCTCATTCAGGAGAGTGCTTTCAAGGTTGTACGAGATGCTACGGATGTGGACATGAGGGCCACTTTATGAAAGATTGTCCCAGTATTATCGCTTCGAGTCCACCCGAGGCCAGATCAACCATACAGGGGTAGACTAGTGGGAGTCGTGGACCCGATAGGGGAGGCCCCCAAACTAGAGGAGCTACTAGTACAGGGCAGCCCAGTGGCGGATCTGGTAGAGGCGTACCACCCAGGGGACAGCCTGGTAGACCCCGTAGCCAGGCCGTGAGAGTATATACAGTGACCCAACAAGCGGTAGATGCAACACCAAAGGTGGTCACAGGTACCATTTTTTTATTTGATACTGATGCTCATGTACTGGTGGACCCAGAAGCCATCCATTCTTTCATTACTCGAGAGTTCATAGATAGAGTCGGGATAGAGTTGAGACCAACCGAGTGTAGCATGGTAATGTCACTTCCCACAAGCAATTCGCTTATTGCGGACAGAGTTTACATGGGAAGTAAAGTGATTATAGCAGGTCATGAGTTCAAGGCTGATCTAATAGTGCTCGATATTCATGACTTTGACATTATTTTGGGCATGGATTGGCTGTCGACACATCGCACCACCGTAGATTGCTATAGGAAAGAAGTTCAGTTCAACAAGGCTAGGGAACCAGATGTGATCTTTTGTGGAGAGAGGAAAATACTCTCTACAAGTTTAGTGAGAGTAATTCGAGCTAATAAAATGCTCCGTAAAGCATGCTAGGGGTGCTTAGTTTATGCAATAGAAGCTGACGACAGTGAGTTTCAATTGGCAGAAGTTCCTGTGGTTAATGAGTTCCCCGATGTATTTCCCAAGGACCTACCAAGGTTGCCACCGGATAGGGAGATTGAGTTTGAAATTGAGCTAACACTTGGTATAAAGCCCATTTCCATAGCACCGTATCGGATGGCGCCAGCAAAGCTAAAGAGTTAAAGGTACAGATGGAAGAATTGTTGAGTAAAGGCTTCGTTAAGATGAGTACATCACCGTGGGGAGCTCCAGTGTTATTTGTTAAGAAGAAAGATGAAAGTCTCAGGTTGTGCATCGATTATAGGCAGCTCAATAAAGTCACCATTCGGAATCAATATCCGCTGCCAAGAATCGATGATCTGTTCGACCAGCTACATGTAACAAAGGTCTTCTCGAAGATAGATTTAAGGTCGGGGTATCATTAGTTGAGAGTACGTAGGAAGATGTTCCTAAGACGGCTTTCAGCACTCGTTATGGCCATTATGAGTTTCTGGTGATGCCATTTGGGTTGACGAATGCCCTAGCGGCCTTTATGGATTTAATGAATAGGGTCTTCAGACCTTATCTAGACAAGTTTGTGATAGTTTTCATCGATGATATCCTCGTGTATTCCAGTAGCTGAGATGAGCATGCCGAGCACTTGAGGATTATGCTTCAAATGTTGAGGGAGCATTAGCTTTATGCTAAGTTCAGCAAGTGCCAATTTTGGCTAGATAGAGTAACATTTCTGGGACATGTAGTGTCTACTGATGGAATATCTGTGGACCCTAAGAAAATAGAGGCTATAGTAGATTAGCAGCCACCCACTAATGTAATAGAAGCCAGAAGCTTTTTGGGATTAGCTGGGTACTACAGAAAGTTCGTGGAAGGATTTTCGAAGATAGCTACTCCTCTAACGAGATTGACCAGAAAAGAAGAGAAGTTCGTCTGGTCAGAGGCATGCCAGAGCAGTTTTGATGAGTTGAAGCAGAGGTTCACTATGGCACTAGTGCTTACACTTCCCTCAGGAAGTGAGGGATTTAGAGTGTATTGTGATGCCTCCAAGCAAGGTTTAGGTTGTGTGTTGATGCAACATGACAGGGTGATAACTTATGCTTCGAGGCAGTTAAAGAAGCATGAAGTAAACTATCCGACACACGACTTGGAATTAGCGGCAGTGGTGTTCGCCTTGAGGATGTGGAGGCACTACCTTTATGGAGTACCTTGCAAGATCTTTATAGATCAGAAAAGCCTGCAGTATCTGTTCTTGCAGAGAAGAGTTGAACATGAGACAGAGAAGATGGGTAGAACTCATCAAAGACTATGATTGCACCATTGAATACCACCCGGGCAAAGCAAACGTGGTGGTAGATGCACTAAGTAGGAAGCCCACTAGTTCCTTAGCTCGATTAAAAGCCGAGTATCTGCCAATGTTAATAGAGTTGAGATCTGTGGGGGTCAATTTGGAGACGGCAGAGTCAGGTGCTCTACTAGCAGCCTTTCATGTTCGTCCAGTATTGGTGGACTGGGTCCGAGAGTTGCAAACTCAGGATCTGTATTTGATGAAGCTAAGAAGTAAGATAGAGGCTGGGTAGCAAAGTAACTTTACCTTGAGGGGTGATGCAACATTAGTTCTAGAACAGAGACTGTGTGTGCCAAATGTCGAAGAATTGAAGACAGAAATCATGGAAGAAGCACACTCCTCAGCATATGCTATGCATCCAGGGATTACAAAAATGTATCGGACTCTGAAGTACCATTACTGGTGGAGAGGCATGAAGAGAGAGATAGCAGAGTTCGTGTCCAAGTGCCTAACCTGTCAGCAGATTAAGATTGAGCATCAAAAACCCTCAGGTTTACTACAGCCTTTGTCTATTCTGGAATGGAAGTGGGAAAGGATTACGATGGATTTCGTGGTGGGACTTCCCAGGACAGAGCGAACATGATGCCATTTGGGTCATAGTGGATAGATTGACGAAGTCCGCTCACTTTCTTGCTATTAAGAACACCTATTCTTGGGAAAAGTTAGCTAAGCTATATGTAGATGAGATCGTGAGATTACATGGTGGACCGGTGTCCATTGTGTCTGACAGAGATCCTCGCTTTACTTCTCAATTTTGGCTGAAGCTACAAGAAGTCATAGGCACCAGATTGAACTTCAGTACAGCTTTTCACCCGTAGACAGACGACCAATCAGAGAGGGAGTTCAAAGGGAATTGGGATAATTACCTAGCATTGATAGAGTTTGCCTACAACAATAGCTATCAAGCCAGTATTGGCATGGCACCGTATGAGGCGTTGTATGGCAGAAAGTACAAAACCCCAGTTTATTGGGATGAAGTAGGTGAAAGGAGATTGATTGGCCCAGAGATTGTCCAAGCTACAACCGAGAAGATAAGTGTGATTAGAAAACGGTTGAAGATAGCAAGCGACAAACAGAAAAGCTATGCGGACAATCGAAGACGAGATTTAAAGTTCGAAGTGGGTGATAGAGTATTTTTGGGAATTTCTCCATGGAAGGGCATTCTGAGATTCGGGAAACGTGGGAAGTTGAGTCTATGATATATAGGCCCATATGAGATAGTGGACAGAATGGGTGGAGTAGCTTATCAGTTGAAGCTGCCGTAGAGCTAGCCAACATCCATGATGTGTTCCACGTCTCCATGCTTCGCAAGTATATCGCTGATCCTTCACATATTCTGAAAGAACAACCAGTCCAATTGAAGGAGAACTTGACCTACGAGGAGCAGCCAGTAGAGATTCTAGATCGTAAAGATCAAGTACTGCATAATAAGGTGATTCCGCTAGTGAAAGTGTTATGGCGAAATCATGGGTTAGAAGAGGCTACTTGGGAGCCTGAAGAGCAAATGCGTGCTCAGTATCCTTATTTGTTCGAATCAGGTAAGCAATTTAAAATTTGGAGGACGAAATTTTTATAAGGGAGGAAGAAATTATTACCATTCGTCTCGATTCTGAACTTACTAATGTTAGATAGCTAAATTATGAAGTTGAAGTGATAAATTTAGTCAAGATTAATTTAAATCGAAACATTGAAGAGTTAACGATTGTCGTAGGATATACGATAATTTACTTAATTAGAAAAAGTCAAAGAAGGGTAAAAGTGTCTTTTACTAATAAGAGATAAATTATAAGTGGTAATATGTTTAAGTCTAAAAATAAAAACTAGAGGAATTATTATTTGGAATTAGTAGTAGATTACTAATTTAATTAAAGTTAGATGTTAATGATGGTCAACAAGTCAAAAAGAGATATGGAAGTCATTCTAGGAAATGTTAGTTATATATATATACAACACTTAGAGAAATTTAGAGGAATTAGAAGAAGCTTGCCGTGAGAAGATAGAAAAAGAGAGGAGAGTTGGCGTGAAACAAAAAGAGAGAGGGAGAGACTAGATTCGGCAATAGCAAGAAGGAAGGAGAAGCAAGATTTTTCCACCTAATTTCAAGCTTTAGAACAAGGTTTCAAGGCAGTCCAAGCTAGAAGATCATACCCTAAGCAAAAAACTTGGTAAGTTCTCATCATTTTCTTCAAGATTTCATAGGGTTGTTGTTGTAGTTGGGTTTGATGGAAGTGATGTGGTTGTAGTGTCTTGTGATGGGTGTTCTACACTTCAAACAAGTGTAGAACCCTAACTAAGTGATATAGAAACCTTGATGGCATGTTCTTGTATGTAAATCTTAGGTTAGGGTTCATGGATAACAATCTTTAAAGCATGGTTTAAAGCACTAAAAAGTCACACAAATAGTAGACTAGTTGTTTAATGAAAAGGTTGTGAGAGATTGTCTTGTAAAAATTGAAAAGCTCTACTCTTTAATGGGTATGTGTGTGTGTGTCAAGGCCATGAAGGATAGTAGATAACCTCTGAGTTTTGATTAATTTGAACTCAAATCTAAGCATAATTAAGGTTAGAAAAGCATATAGAAGTGATAGGATTATCAAACGAGTAGTTTTAGGTAATTTGGGGAATCCCGAGCTCAAACAATGGGACAAAGATTACCTGCACAATTCTGACTTATTTGGGGTTGTTCTAGACCTCAAATCATGCCTAGGAGTCATAGAAAACCATAGGTTTTGGAAGGAATCGATTCCGATAAAAATTACGCAAGTTATGCTCAAATTAGTGCCGTTAAGGGCCCATAAGGTGAAATGTCTATGTAAATGCAATTTTTATTGCATGGAATGAATTTAGTGTATCATAATTAGGTAAGAGAACTTTAAATATGAAAGAAAAATCATCATCGCTTGTCCGATGCGAAAACATGCATAAAAAAGTACCCGAAAAATGGTGTTTTTCTTATATTTGATATAGCAAACAATAGAATTTTTTGATGAAATTTTATGGGTGACCAAAATGTCAGATAAGGGGACCATAGAAAAAAGAACAAAAGAAAATGGAGCCCCGAGCAGAGCCGTGCATTACGTTCTGTTTTGGGGTGTCAAAAGAGGCGTAAATTTTTGATTTTTCGTTCCGAGCCTTTGAAAATTATACGGGCTGCGTGGCGGTATTCCTAGGGGTGTATAACTGAAACTTTCACAAAGAAATCGGAATTTGAAGTCTCGATTAAGTTAGGAACTAAGTGGGAAGGTTATAGTATAAATCGGTCTTAATAGAGTTAATTGTAGTCAAAGTTTCAATTGTAGTTCAATGAAGTTCATTCTAGCAAAGTTTGAATGAGAATGTGATATGTAGGTTCAGAGCAAGCTAGTGGAGCGAGAGAGACATATTAGAGCTCGTTGGCGAGCGCGGATTCGAGGTAAGTGTTTCATCACTTGCGGTTGCTTTAAATTTTATTTTAAATTTTGACTATTGTGTTAAATAGAAATAAAAATGGCTTTTAATTTTCAAAGTTTAAATGTTGATTATGTGGATTTCTTATGGAATCCATAAAGTGATTAAAATCAATATTAAGTTGTTTTTAAAAAGAGTTGAATCAAGAGAGTTTTAAAGTTCAAAAATAGTTAGTTTTGTGCTTTTGCATTTGATGAGTTAGTTTTTTTAAAAAAACAACCCATGTATATGCCTTAAGACCATATGAGATTTAACGTTACGTGACGATGTAGAAAATTCCGTCCGTAATCGCTCAATCTATAGAGAAATTAGCACTACGCGATGACACAGAAAATTTCGTCCGTAGTTGCTCAGTTTTGCTAGAATGTGTAGCGCTACGTTGCGACGTAGAGAATTCCGCATTGTAGTTGCTGAAATATGAGATTTATCAACCTACGTTGCGATGTAGTAAATTTCGTATCGTAGTGGTTAAGATATCTCAGTAGCTTTGCGTTGGTATTAGTTAAAATCGCCCACGATGGTTAGAGCGCTTAAGAGTATTGTTGACGTTGAAATCCAGTCAACGAGAATTCAATGCTCAGAACCTGCAATCAATGTGAGAAAACACAAAAACGGAGAAGAATACAATAAAGGACCAGAAGCAACACAAGAAAAACAGAAGATTTTTAACGTGGTTCAGCGAGTGCACCTACGTTCACGGCTGTCTCTCTATAATTTGGCAGAGTGACAATATGTTATTGCTTGTATATTTTGCTACAATGATTTTAACCCCTATTTATAGGGGAAGTCAAGTTACAGATCTAGAAACAATAAACTAGGAAGAGAATAATGAATTAATTACACTTCCTAATCGGTTAGAACAAAATCAGGAAACTGTTTCGTAATATCCAAGATAATGTTAATTGAGTTTGAATTTGAATTAACTTCCGTTTCTGGTGAGAGAATCACAATTAGATTGGGTAACTGCCATATCTGGAAGATTCTGTATTAATTGTTCATTGGGCGAGCTATTCACTGCCTTGAGTGACCTCGAGCTGGACCTTGCTGATGAGCGAGCTATGCACAGAATGAGCTGCATAGCAAGTTGTAACCAGGCTGTGAAACGAACTAATTGTTGCGAGCTGAAGAGCTCGCTAGGCTTGAAGTTGATAACTGGGCTTTGGCTTCTGGGTCATCTTATTGGGCTGACTTGTTGGGCCTTGTTTGCTGAGCCTTTGCATTGAGTTGATTTAATAAGCCTTTATCAGGCTTTTACTAGCCCAATTACTTGATCCAGAAAATACACATAACATCAGCCTGACAGGACCCTTCCCAGACCTTATCTAAGCTCTTGTCTGGAGGATCCTGCCGGGTACTTCAACGGACTCATCGAAATCGACTCGTTGGATCGAAGACATCCGGGAAGCGAACCCTAACTTACTTCTCTGGTTTACTCGTTAAAACTTAGTGTTTTGATGTTTCTCTGTAACTAGTTGGGAGTGATAAACATTTTCTTTGATTCTATTTCAAATATATTTTTAGAATTTTCGGCAGCATAACGGCTGCATTTTGATAAAACCGGAATTTCACCTGTGAATAAAAATAACACTTCGACTATTTCTAAAAATTTCCCAACTTCTTTATCCACAATCACGCAACATTCATCACGATTTCCATAAGTATAAACAATAACTTCAATGCAAATTATACATATATGAATTATATATATAGAATGCATGAATATATTTACATTTTACAAATTCAACATCATTGAAATCCAAAATTGAATAGGTTAAATACATATACAAAAAAAAAAAAAAAAAAAAATGTATTCCAGTGTCTTGCGCGATTGCCCACCTATATTTATATAAAGCAAAAGTCTTGGTCTCGTCTGGCGGTGGCACGTAATGAAAACAAATGAGCTACAAAATAAACAAGGGGTTAGTGCAACAAGGATATATAATATCACATACACTAACATAAGAATTCGTCATTTATTCAAGTTTTATAATTTCTTTAAATTCTTCCATGTGTATCCTTGACTCATTCTAACCATCATGGACGATTATAACTAACGCCAACGTGAAGCTTACTAATGTATCTCAACCACTACGTTACGGAATTTACTGCATCGTACGTAGGGTGTTAAAACTCATCACTGAACAACTACAATGCGGGATTTTCTGCATCGCAAATGTAGTGCTAAACTTTAGGCGACTACGAGCAGAATTCACTGTGTCGCTTCGTAGCGCTAACTAACAACTAATCGACTACGTGCGGAATTATCTGTATCGTAACGTAGCGCTATACTTTTCTATAAACTGAGCGATTACGAACAGAATTCTCTGCGTCGTCACGTAACACTAAATCTGATTAACTTATAAGGTATACACATGGGTTTTCATAATCAATTTCTTTAAGTGCAAAAGCACAAACTCAATAGTTTTATATCTTCTAAAAACTTTCTCATTTTATTCTCTTTTCATGCAACTTGTATCACTTTCTAGTAACATATGGATTCCATAAGAATCCATACGCTTAAACTTTAACTACATCATTAAATATCATCTTCAATTTCATTCATTACTTAGCTACTACATTCATTTAACATAATCAAGAATTGACATAACAATTTAAAAAGCTATTAAGTGGCGAACCACTTACCTCAAGGCCGCGTCGCTCCGCGTCAAGCGTCTCGAAGAGGCTCCTGGACGCCGCTCACGCGCTCGTCACCTACACAACATGTTCTCATCATTGCTCACAACAAAACTCAATACTTAACTATACTTTAGAAATTTTCAACTATGACTATTTTCCTCTACATGGCTCCTAACTTGTTTCTAATTCAACCGAGACTCTCTAATCTCGATTTTTGTGCAAAAGTTTCAGTTTTGGACCCCTAGGGATACCCCCACGTGGTCCGTTTACTTGATATAGGCCTAAAACGGAAAATCACATTTTTATTCAAACGGACAGCCCATAACAGAACAGGCGATAACATGCTGCTTGAGGCTCCGTTATCCTTCGTTCTTTTTCCTACGGCTCACTGATCTCACGTTCTAGTCACACGTCAAATTTTGTTGAAAAATATTATCGTTTGCTAAGTCAAATTTAAGGAAAACGTTCGTTTTGGACACTTTTGGGCATGTTTTAATGCCCGTTTAGTAAATTTTGTGTTTCGGATTAGCGACGCTAGATTTTCTTCCACAACTAAGCTTCATTTAACTAATAATGACTAACTAAACTCATTTCATGCCATAAAAATTGCATTAAGCTAGCCGTTTCACTTCTCAGAGCTCTAACGACACTATATTGTGCATAACTTGCACAATTTTTATCGGATTCGATCCGTTCTAAAACCTATGGTTTTCTATGGTTCCTAGGCATCATTTGAGGTGTAGAACACCCCCAAATAAGCCAAATATGGTCAGGTCTCCTCTAGCTCAAATTTAAGCTCGGGAATCACTAATCTTGTTGAAACTACTCTTTTGAAGTTCTAAAAATTTTCTAACTCTTCTAACCCCTTTCTTGTGCTCAACTTGGGTTCTAAACCACTTAATTTCAAGGTCTAGCTACTGCCCTTCAAGTATCTAATACATACATAACTCTAACTTGATCAATTAATTGCTCAAATTTCACTCACAACTTTTATCATCAACTTAGAGTGCATGTGTAACCATTTTCGGTTTCTACTTTGAGGGAGGATATAACAGCCCATTTACATCAATTTATGGCAGCAATTACACTCAAAACTCATCATTGATGATTCTATAACAATCATATAAGGTTCTATTAAGGTTTGAAGAGCAATCATCCAACAAATCAACAACAATTACACAAGCTGTCACCATTTTCTGTTTCAGCAGAACATCAAAGAAAACCAAGCTGAAATCTTACTTGGTTCTTAGCTTAGGGAGTTGAGAAGAATCTTGGAAGGAGGTTTGTGGGCTTGGAAGGCAACTTGGTTGGTGGTTCCTCCCCTTTCTTTCCTGGCCGACCAGCTTCTTCGCGATTGGCTCGCAGTTGTGCTCGCGAATCTGCTCGCGACCAGCTCGCGTTTCTGCTCTGTTTCTCACGACCAGCAGCTGCTGGTGCTTCTTCTCCTTCATGTCTCCTCCCTCTCTTCTTCCTTTGCTACCCAGCTTGCTGCAGTTCATGGCCAGGAGCTTCTTCCCTCGCGAGCTGCTCTTGCGCGAGCTGTCCTGCGCGTCTGGTTCTGCTTCTGCTTCCACGTCTGAACTGTTTTGGTTCAGCTGCTGCCTTCTTGCTCGACCAGCAGCCCCTTAGTTTCCTTGCTTGCTAGTTGCTTCTCTTCTTCTCTTCTGGTTCTTCCCTCACGGCTCACATCTGAAATGCTCGCTGGTCTTTCTCTCTCTCTCTCTCGAAAGTTCTCTTGTTCTCTCGACTGAAAGGGGCTGAATTTGCTGTGATTTTCCTGAAACAATTTCAGCTAAGTGTTGGTATTTATACTAATCATCTCTTGTTATTGCATCTTGCCCCAACTCTCTTTAATTTCACTCCCATCTCCTTTTCTTGAAGCTCTCTCACGGCAACACCCTTCTTAGTCTCCCGTGTCTCTTTCGTTTCTTATTTGATTTAATCGTTGTCTCGTTAGAATTTATTTTAATCGTCAAGCTTGTCTTATCGACCACTTGACGCTCTCTTTTTAATTGAATTTTTTATTCGAATTATTATTGATCACTATTTTAAAATCCTAACTTGGATTTTATTAAAATTCTACTTAGATTTTTATAGCCGACGATTTTTGTCGTACTCTTAATTTAATACTTTCTGAGGCCATGACTACCAACCTATTAAATGTAGAGAGTTATATTATCTCCCTAACTTAGTTTCTAACGTTGGGACTTTATAAGTCGAAGCTAGGGGTTTACACAGCCCCTCAGCTCTCAGTTCGTTCTGCGAATTAGGAGCTAGAGCTCGCTGGTAAAAGCTAGCTTCCTTGGCATGCAAACTTGAATTACCGTTTTCACACCCTTTCAAATTCCATCACATCGGTCTGACACATAGTGGCCATTTGAACGGTTACTGAATCGGCACTGGCACGTCCTGTGCACGTGCATTTAATGCACACGTCTTTCAACTGATGACTGCATGATTACAAAACCGTTATTCGTGTTGCATTGTCAGATCCAAGGCAAACATGGTACCCAGATCGAACGGTCAAGGCTCGAGCTTGTCCACCTATATAAACTGGTGGAGCCCTTTTATTCTCTTTTTCATCTGTCATTTTCTCCAACCACCAAATTCTTTGCTGCTACACATCTCACCGATTCACTTCCAGTCGCCGTTTTTCACCATTACATCAGAGATTCATGGTAAGTTTCTCCATTTAACTTCAAGTGTTTAGTTTCTAGCTTGCTTTTGTTGCATTTGAGTTGTGCTGAACTTGCATTTTGCCTTTGAAATGAGATGATCACTTCATATTTTTGATGTCAAGTTTCTGTAAATCTGAGTTCCTCGTTGAACACGATTCCTTATTTCTTGTTGGTTTGATCCTGTAGCTTGTTTGTTTGAGACCTGATTACTATTTGTGGCCTATTATGCATGCTAATTGTTGGATTAGATACCTGTGGATTGCTAGCTCGTAGGTCGTTTCTTCATAGGTTGAGCCCCCCATTATATGAGCGATCTGCAAAATAGGAAACTTAGAAAATTTTTTGCATCTTAACGATTTACTTGTTGCGACCTGACCATATAGATGTCTTCAAGTGGAGCTCGCAATGTCAGTGAAACAACCCAAGGAGGAGAGCGAGCTGAAGCAGTTTGTCGACTAGTTGAGGAGCAGCGAGCTGAAGAGGAGAGGGAAGCTCGCAAAGTGTTTACTCATCATTCGTCTTCAGTTGATCTTTACGAGCTGGAGGGGCTGACTCTTCAATTCCATATCCTCAGGAGCTGTCGTATGTTAGCACCTGCCCCAGAAAGCAATGCATGCTATCCTCCATGGGGGTACATCGCTGTCAGCACCCAGCACATAGAGCATGGGCTAAGATTTCCAATCCCCCGCTATCTGATTGACTTCCTCAACACAGTTAAGCTCGCACCATTCCAGTTGACGCTGAATTCCTACTCGCAACTAACCTCGCTGACTTGGCTTTTCTCAGGAATGGCCTTCTTTATCCAACCCCGAAAATTATACAGTTTCTTTACAACATCAAGACTGATAGTGTGAAAGATGGAAAGCGAGATGACATCTACTACCTCGGAGCTCGCCAGTCAGAATATAAGAACTTCTTGCCCCAAAAAGGGGCAAAAGGCAAATTGAACGTTGGCGCGTACAAGACGAAATGGTTCCTTGTTTCGTGCCCTTCTCTTGTGGGTCTTGACAATTACAGCTTTGTTATGAAATCAGGTATGCAGAAGGAACACTTTATCGGACTACCCTTTTTTTTTTTTTTAACATTTTGTTTTACAGAAGTGAAAATGGACAGGTCTTCTCTCAACAACGAGGAGAAAAGGGCTCTCGAGGTGTTCGCGAACTCGGGAGAAGCAAGCATCAGCAATAAATTTGACACTACTCTTCTTTAGGCTCATGGCCTTGCTCCTCCTGAGAACTCTCCATTGATTGATAGCATCAAGAACATAGGAAAAATTGGAGAATATGATCTTCTTTTGGTTCTTGAAGTTCCCGTTGAGGAAGATGATGCACCTGCTTCTCAATCATCTCCAACTTCGGCCACCACCTTGCGAGCAGATACCACGGTTCCTGCTTCTAGCTCGTAGGTAGAAAATATGGCTCCTGCTCCAGCTTGGGCAGAAATGATTCCAGCTCGGGCAGCCCCTATCTTACAAATAGATTCATCCCCCTCTCCAAATTCCACAACTATTCCAAAGGCTTCATCGCTTGCTCCAGCAAATTCGGCCCATACTCCAATAGCTCTAGCATCTGCTGAAGCAGCACCAGCTCCAACTCGTACTCCACCAGTGGATGCATCTCAAACAGCCGCTCCTTCAGCTCCTGCTTCTTCCTCTGGGCGAGCTCTAGCCAAGAGGAAAAAACTTACTCTTCTGGAATTTTCTCCTGAGCGACCTGCCAAAGCTTCAATCTCTTCAGCTTCTCCAGTAAAGAGGCTTACTGAAGCCTTGGCCTTTCCAACTGTTCCTTTAAAGTGTCCCAAGCGACCTGCTAAGGCAAAAACTCTCTCGATTGCTGTTCCTAGCGAGGTACCGCCTTCAGTAACAACAACAGATCTTCTGCAGGTTCCAACTCCGAGCTCGCAACTTGGAGAAGGGGATGCTCCATCCGAAGTCGCTCCCCAGGCAACCCGTACTGGTACCAGTAGGAGAATAAAGAGGAAATGGTCCAGGCATACTTTTTTCACGAGACATCATGTTTACTGGAGTGAAGAGTCTGAGGTCACAGAGGTTGAGGGAACTTCATCACCAACAATGCCAAACGTCGAAATTGGACCTGAAGAGAGGTATTTAACCTCATTTCTCGATAACTGGCCAACAATTATGTTGACTCACGCGAGGGTCTTAAAGAATAAGTCTCTTACGGGTACGACCTTGAACGAGTACGCAGCTCGACATGTCATGTTGGTAAGTCATTTTTCTTTTCATCTCCTGGTTTCTTTACTTTATCAAATATCAACTTGTAGAATTTTCAGGCTACTCTTGCATCAATAAAGCATATGAGGGAGACTAGATTCGCTGAAGATCGTATAATAAGGCTAGAGAGCGAGTTGGAGAAAGCTAAGGGAGAGATGAATTCCTTGGCTGAAAGAGCTCGAGATGGGAGAAAGTACGTTGAGGGCCAAGAGGCAAAGATAGCTGCGGCGACCATTGCTAGACAGACAGTCAAAAAGCTCTGCTGAAAATGGAAAGTGATTATGAAGCCACCAGGTCGCACCTTACCGCCTTGCTTCAAAATTGTAGAGATGAACTGGGCAAGGAAACGGATGAACTGAACAAGGTGAGGGACGAGCTGAGGCAGTCTGAGTAGCGGATCGAACAGGTCGAAAAACAGGTTAAGCCAGCACAGGCTGCAGCACAGTAGACTGAGGTAGCCGAGCAACGAGCTGAAATTGCAGAGAGACAAGTCAAGGTGCTCGGACAACAAGTTGAGGCTGCAATACAACGAGCTGAGGCTGCTGAACAACGGGCTGAAGAAACTGAACATCGAGTTGAGGTGCTCAGACAGCAAGTGGGGGATGCAGTGCAACAGGCTGAGGCTGCAGAGCAAAAAATGGAGAATGTGCTACAGCGAACTGAGGCTGCCGAGAAGCTAGCTGAGGTAGCTGAGCAACTAGCAGAGGCCATGAATCGAGAAGCTGAGGTTGCTAATCGCCAGGCAAACGACACCTTCGAAGAGTTGATGGCTTTCAGAGAGAGATCTATTCAAGAAACGAAGGTGCAGGTTGCTGAAGCCAAAGATGAGGCTGAGGAAAAAATAGGCCTTAACTTCTTTTACACGTTGTGGATGTCTCATCCTGAATTGGATTTTTTCATTTTTGGTGATGATGGGCTCCAAGCTGTGGAGAAGTTCAAAGCAAAAGCTGCCTCATCTTCAGCTGATGCAGTTCCTTTGGTGACGGAGATTCCTGACACTTCTCAGGCCGACCCCACCGATGTCGACGAACTCTCCAGCCCGAGACTTGTAGCTTATTTTTGCCTTTTTCTTTACATTTGTACTCTTTCAATTTGTAAAGAATTTTTAACTCAATAAAATTTCTTTGATCATATCTTCTCTGTTGACTGTGTTTGAGCTATTGTGTTTGTTGTAACACATTTTATAATCTTCATTTTATAAGTTATAGGACTTCACACGAGCTAATCATTAAAATATAAACTTGCTCAAAATCTGATATAATAACTCAAGCAATTGCTTATTTCAACAGTTAAAATCTTTTTGATATAGGCAACAGGTTGAAACCTCATTTATCATATTGAATTGTTGACAAGCTATGCAGGGGTTCGTAACCTCTTCTGCTTTTTAGGCTCATTTTGTTTTAGCGAGCTATGCAGGGGTACGTAACCTTGCCTGCTTTTTAGGCTTTTTTTGTTTTTGGCGGGCTATGTAGGGGTACGTAACCTTGCCTGCTTTTTAGGCTCTTTTTGTTTTTGGCGAGCTATGTAGGGGTACGTAACCTCGCCTGTTTTTTAGGCTCTTTTTGTTTTAGTGAGCTATGCAGGGATACGTAACCTCGCCTGCTTTTTAGGCTCTTTTTGTTTTAGCGAGTTATGCAGGGGTACGTAACCTTGCCTGCTTTTTAGGGTCTTTTTCATTTTAACGAGTTACGAGCTAATCAGCACAGTGCCCATTTACTTAGCGTGATTTGACTTCATGCATCATATAATGTGAGGAAATTGGAGCTTTAATCATAATAAGATTGAATTACATATGACAAAAAAGTTACCGATAATATGGACACATATGCTCAACATTCCAAGTTCGAGGGACTTCAGCCCCATTCATATTGGCTAAATGATAAGCTCCATTTCCCAAATTTGCTTTGACGACATAGGGTCCTTCCCAATTTGGGCCTAAGGACCCATCACTGGGTTTGCGGGCTCCAGGCAAAATGAGACGCAATACCAAATCTCCTACGTTGAAGCTGCGAATTCGAGCATTCCTGTTATAGTACCTCGCAACTCTTTGCTGGTATACTGCTACTTTTAACCTGGCTGTTTCCCTGACTTCTTCAAGCAAGTCTAAGTTTGTAGCAAGTAACTAATCATTGTCATTTGGATTGAAGGTCGCTCTTCGTTGCGAGGTAACTTTGAACTCTGTTGGGATCATGGCCTCAGACCCATACACCATCGAAAAGGGCGTCTTGCCTGTGGTGCTGCGAGTTGTGGTTCTGTAAGCCCATAATACCTTCTGAAGCTTGTCAACCCACACTCCTTTCTTTGCTTCCAGTTTCATTTTCAAGGTCTGCTTTATGATCTTGTTCACGGCTTTAACTTGGTCATTGGCTTGTGGATGGTCTACTACTGAGAAGCTCTTGATTATTTTCAGGTCGCTACAGAACTTAAGAAATTGTTCACTGCTGAACTGGGTCTCATTGTCCATCACGAGTACATGGTTTCAGCATCCTGTAATCTCTTACTTACATAGTACACTGGAAGCTGCGTTTTCTGCTTTTCCCTCACCAAAGCGGCACTTAAAGCTTGCTGAGACACTCCCAAGTATAGAATCAGCTTTTCTCCTTCTTTGGGCTTAGACAGGAGTGGAGCTCGTCCCATGTATTCCTTCAGCTGTTGGAAGGCTACCTTGCACTGCTAGGTCCATTCGAAGCCTTTTGCCTTCTTCAAAATATCAAAGAATGGGATGCATTTATCAGTGGTCTTCGAGATGAACCTGCTTAGTACTGCAACCTGGCCATTGAGGCTTTGCACATCCTTTACCCTGATTGGCGATCTCATGTCGATTAATGCTTTGATCTTCTCAGGATTGGCTTCAATACCTCTACTGTTCACCATGAAACCTAGAAACTTCCCAGAAGCTATCCCGAACGCACACTTGTGTGGATTCAGCTTCATTTGATAGCTCTTCAAGATCTGAAACATCTCTCTCAGGTCGCGTACATGATCACTCACCTGCTTAGATTTTACTAGCATATCATCCACATAGACCTCCATGGTCTTCCCAATTTGCTATTCAAACATCATGTTTACCAAGCGTTGGTAGGTTGCTCCTGCATTTTTCAACCCGAAGGGCATCACCTTGTAGCAATATAAGCCGCGATCTATTACAAATGAGATGTGCTCTTCATCCTCGGGATTCATGGGGATCTGATTATAACCCGAGTATGCATCCATAAAACTTAGGAGCTCATGTCCAACTATAGCATCCACGTGCTGGTCTATCCTCGGCAGGGGAAAACTATCATTAGAGCACGCCTTATTCAAATTAGTGAAGTCGATGCAAGTTCTCCACTTCCTGTTTTTCTTCTTTACCAATACGGGATTGGCAACCCAGGTCGGGTAGTAAGCTTCTCAGATAAACTTGTTGGCCAGCAGCTTATCAACCTCCTATTTCAGTGCAAAGTAGCGCTCCCCTGTCATTGCTCTTCTCTTCTGGCAAACTGGCTTGTGGTGAGGATCAATATTTAGCCCGTGTGACATCACCTTAGGATCTATCCCCACCATGTCTTCGTGATTCCATGCAAACACATTCAAGTTCGCCTTTAGGAAGTCAGCGAGCTGGGCTCTTAGTTCTGGAGCCAAACCTCTTCCCAGCTTCAAACATAGTTCAGGATCCACCTTGCTGACTTGAACGTCTTCCAGTTCCTTAATTGGTCCAGTAGCTCGCTCTGCATCCACTTCGTGAGGATCAGGATCATGGCTGACCCCTTTTTCAGTTATAACTCGTGGTTCGCCCCCTAAAACCACATTCATTTTCTTCCCTCTTACACCCATCTTTACTACGTCCTCATAGTAGCGTTTAGCTAAGTGCTGCTTTCCCTGAACACATCTGATGCCGCTGGGAGTTGGGAACTTCATTGTAAGAGTCCTGGTTGAAGTAATTGCATCCAGGTCGTTCAACGAAGGTCTTCCCAAGGCCACATTGTATGCTGATGGGCAGTCAATAATCAAGAAATCTACCAACATTGTTACCTGGCGACCTGCCTCCCCGAGCATAAATGGCAACTTGATCTGGCCTACTGGTACAATAGCATCTCTAGTGAAACCATAAAGAGGCTTTGGGGACGGTCTTAGTTGCTTGCTCCTAGCCCCATTTGATCATAACAGTTTCTGTACATCACATTCACCGAGCTCCCAATATCTATCATGATGCGCCGTACTTCCATGTTGCTGATTTTAGCTCGTATAACCAGCGCATCATTGTGTGGCTAGATCACACCTCTAACATCATCCTAAGTAAAAACAATCTCATTTGAGGTCGTCTTGGCTTTCTTGGTAGGTCCTCCGACCCACTGACTTGAAAGGTATGATTTGCCTCTCGGACGTACCTCTCGTGCGACCTGTTTGAAGCACCTGCGATATGGGGCCACCATGAATTGTAAAAATAGTTCTTACCATAGGCTCATGCTCCAACTCGAGAGCTTGCTGGGGCTGTTGCTATGCTGGCTGCTGTTGAGGTCGCTGCTGTGGAGGTCGCGAGTCTGCAGGTCGCTCCATATAATCCCTCAAGCGACCTCTCTTGATTAACTTCTCAATGGCGTCCTTCAACGCCCAACAATCTGAAGTATTGTGCCCGACCTCATTATGATTGGCATAAAACTTACTCCTATTTCTTTGCTGAACAGGGGATCTCAAGGGATAGGGCTTCCCAAAGTCTTCCCTGTTTTTCTTCGCTGCAAAGATCCTATCTTGGGAGTCTGACAAAATGCTATAATTCTCAAAACGACCTTGACGTTGAGGTCGCTCAACCCTAGGCTCTCTCCTTGCCTTTTTAGCGATCTGATTGCTTGAGCCACTGTTTCTACCTTCTCCTTCATTCCTGCCATTATTTCTCTTTTTGATCTGGCTGGAACTGGCCGCTTCATTCTTCTGGGTGGGCTTCTTTGGGTTGAAGGTCTCTTCCCACCTAATCTCCTTTACAGCTCACTCATAGAACTCTCCCAGATCCTTCATTGGGGACTTATAAATGCTTTCGTACAGTTTCCCATCCTTGTGGAACCCAGCTGAGATCATTGTCAATATGCTCTCATCTGATGGATTCTCAACATTCGCGACCTCGCGTCTAAACCTGATGATATATTCTTTCAATAACTCACCCTGACGCTGGAATATGGTAGCTAAGTGGCAGGATGAAGCGAGTTGCCTTCTCAATGCCCTTTATTGGCCAACGAACTTCCGTTGACATTCTTCCCAACTACCTATGTTGCGAGCTGGGAGATTCTTGAACCATGTCCTTGGAATATCCCCCAAAGTAGCTGGGAATACACGACATTTCACCATTGGATTACATGTCTGCAAGTCCATCTGAACATTAAAAGCATCTAGATGATCAAAAGGGTCACTGTCCCCATCGTACTACTGAATGTTTGGCATTTTAAACCTCGGAGGGAGAGGCTGCGTCTCAATTTCCCTTGTGAATGGGGTCCTTTCCCCGTAGTGCCCGCGCTACTCTGGGGCTCCAAGTCGCGCTTCTACTTGTGGATCTCGGGGCTCATATCTACTCCTATGGTTGCGACCAGGGGAAGGGTGTTCTGGGTTATATCTCTCGTCCCCTTCGAACAAGCCTTGATAGGACCCAAATCAGACCTTATCTAGACTCTCGTCTGGAGGATTCCGTCGGGCATTTCAACGGACTTCCTGAACCCGACTCGTCGGATTGAAGAAATCCGAGAAGCGAACACCTAACTTTCTTAACCGGATTACTCGATTAAAACTTAAGAATTCGGTTTTCTTTAAAATAGTTGGGAGTGATAAAATTTTTCGCGATTTTATTTCAAAACGATTTCATAAAAATTTCGACAGCATAACAGTTATATTTTTAATAAATCCAAAATTTTACCTGCATAGAAAATACACTTCGACTATGATTTCATTTCCTCCCAACTTCTTTATCCACAAACATACATTACTCATCACCATCTCCACAACATTATGCATGAACTCATACTAGAAGATGAATATATACATCATGCATGAAAACTCATGAAAATTTACAAATATATTTACATTTATACAATCCCAAAAAAAGTGAATGTCATAATGATCATGTAATACAATTCCATATACATGTTTTATACACGCCTATTCATAACTCGCCCACCTAAGAATATGTGAAATGAGATTGTCGTCTCTCCACCGAACTACGGTCGCACCCAAAGATATAAATAAGCTACACATTCGACGAACGAGTTAGTGAAACAAGATCATATAATATAACAAGCAACAATATGATAGACTAAAATCTTATTCATTTTCAAAACTTTCAAAATCTTAATATCTTCTTTCAAAATCCTCATGTAAACCCACAAAATACTCTATCCATCACGGCGATTTTAACTAACGCCAATGTGAGCTATTGCGGTATCTTAACCACTACGATACGAAATTTACTGCATCGTACGTAGGGTGATAACTCTCATAACTGAGCAACTACAATGCGGAATTTTCTACATCGCAATTGTAGTGCTAAAACTCTAGGCGATTACGAGCGGAATTTTCTGCATCGCAACGTAGCGCTATACTTCTAGGAAACTGAGTAATTAAGGACGGAATTTTCTGCATCATCGCGTAGTGCTAACTTCTCTCTAATCTGAGCGACTACGGACGGAATTTTCTGCGTCGTCACGTAGCGCTAAATCTCATAAACTCTTAAGACATATACATAGGTTTGTAAAACTAGATTTATTAAGTGCAAAAGCACAACACTGCATACTTTATGAACTTTAAAAATTCTCTTAATTCAATTTTCTAAAGAAAATAACTTATTTTGATTTATATTACTTTATGGATTCGATAAAAACCCATATACTCAAAACTTGAACTTTGATATTGAAAAATCATTTTCGTTCACACTTAACACTTATATATCATATTTAACACAAAGAAATATAATTAAACATAAGTGATAGTACATTTACCTCAAAGTCGCGCAAATCCGAATCAAGCTTGACAGGACCCTTCTCAGACCTTATCTAGATTATTGTCTGGAGGATCCTGCCGGGCACTTCAACGGACTCATCGAAACCAACTCGTCGGATCGAAGACATCCGGGAAGCGAACCCTAACTTTGTTCTCCGGTTTACTCGTTAAAACTTAGTAATTTGAATTTTTTCTGTAACTGGTTGGGAGTGATAAACTTTTCCTTTGCTTCTATCTCAAATACTTTTTATAAAATCTTCGGCAGCATAACGGCTACATTTTTAATAAAACCAAAATTTCACCTATAAAGAAAATCGCACTTCAACTATGTCTAATCACCTCCCAACTTCTTATTCACAATCATGCAACAATCATCACTATTTCCACCCAAGTGAACATATAATCAAATCCAAAATATGCATATATGCACCATATATATAGAATGCATGAATATTTACAACTTTACAATCTTAACATCATTGCGATTCAATATTTAATAGATTAAATTTATATATATACAAATGTATCCAAGCGTCTTGCGCATTCGCCCACCTATAAATATATATACAACGCAAAAAGTCGTCGTCTCGTCCGGCGGTGACACGTAATGAAAATAAATAAGCTACAAAATGAACAACAAGTTAGTGCAACAAAAATATATGATGTCATATAAACTAACATAAGAATTCATTATTTATTCAAGTTTTACAACTTTAAAATCTTTCATGTGTATCCTTGATTCGTTCTAACCATCACGGGCGATTATAGCTAACGCCAACGTGAAGCTTACTAATGTATCTCAACCACTACGTTACAGAATTTACTGCATCGTACATAGGGCGCTAAAACTCATCACTGAACAACTACAATGCGGGATTTTCTACATCGCAAATGTAGTGCTAAAACTCTAGGTGACTACGAGCGGAATTCACTACGTCGCTTCGTAGCGCTAATTATCAACTAATCGACTACGTGCGGAATTATCGGCATCGCAACGTAGCACTATACTTTTATATAATCTGAGCGATTACGGACCGAATTCTCTGCGTCGTCACGTAACGCTAAATCTCATTAACTTATAAGGTATACACATGGTTTTTAATAACTCATTTAATTAGTTCCAAAAGCACAACTCACTAGTTTGGAAATCTTGAAAACTTTCTCATTTCAAATTCTTTTCTTGACAACTTAGCACTTATCTCAATTGCTATATATAGATCCCATAGGAACCTATGCACTTAACTTAAACTTCAATATTGAAAATCATATTCATTTTTTTCATTATTACTTAGATAACATATTCATTACAACAATCAAAGATTGACATGGAATCTAAGTGACTACAAGTGGTGAACCACTTACCTTGAGGCCGCGTCACTCTGCGTCAAGCGTCTCAACGAAGCTCTTAGACATCGTTCACGTGCCCGTCACCTACACAACATTTTCTCATCATTGCTAATATCAAACCTCAATTCTCAACTATAATTTATGAAAGTCTCAACTATGACTATTTTTCTCTATATGCTCCTAACTTATTTCTAATTCAACCGAGACTCTCTAATCTCCATTTTTATATAAAAGTTTCAGTTTTAGACCCCTAGGGATCATCCCACGCGGTCCGTTTAGTTGTTGGAGGCTCGAAACGAAAAATTACATTTTTAATTCTCAACTTACAGCCCATAACAGAACAAGTGGTAGCACACTGCTCGGGGCTCCATTTTCCTTCGTTCTTCTTCCTATGGTTCACTTATCTCACATTCTAGTCACACGTAAAATTTCGTTGGAAAATATTATCATTTACTAGGTCAAATCTAAGGAAAACGCCTGTTTTGGACACTTTCGGGCACGTTTTAGTGCACGTTTTGTAAACTTTTCGTTTCGGATTAGCGACACTAGTTTTTCTTCCATAACTAAGCCTCATTTAACTAATAATGATCAACCAAACTTATTTCATGCAATAAAAATTGCATTAAGATAGTCGTTTCACTTCTCAAAGCTCTAACGGCACTATTTTGTGCATAACTTGCACAATTTTTATCGGATTCGATCTATTCCAAAACCTATGATTTTCTATGGTTCCTAGGCATCATTTGAGATGTAGAACACTCCCAAATAAGTGAAATAAAGTCAGGTCTCTTTTAGCTCAAAAATTGAGCTCGGGTTTCACCCATTTGCCCATAACTTCCCATTTTTCAACTCTAACAATTCTTTAACTTTTCTAACCTCTTTAATGCTTAAAATTGGGTTCAAAACCATCAAATTTCAAGGTCTAGCTACTGCCCTTCAAGTCTCTAATACATACATAAATCTAACTTGATCATTTAAATGTTCAAACTTCACTCAAAACTTGTATCAACTACTTAGAGTGCATCACAACACAATTTCAGTTTCTACTTTGAGGGAGAGTATGACAGTCCATATACATCATTTTATGGCAGCAATTACACCCAACAAATCATCATTTAAGTGTCTATTTCAATTACCTAAGGTTCTATCAAGGTTTGAAGACCAATTCGTCCAACACAAGCATCACAATTCTGCATCAAACTTTTCAGCAAAGAAAAGGTTGAGAAACTTTATTTCTTACTTGGTTCTTTGTTGGACGAGTTGAGAGAGACTTGGGAGAGGGTTTAAGGAAGGATTTGGAGGCTTGAATAGGCTGGAAAGGGGTTGTTTTCCTCCAGTTTTCTCTGCTGCTCGTCCAGCTCGTCACTCTCTGTCTCAGTTCTGTTTTTCGCTTCTGTTCGCGTCTCCCACGACCAGCAGCTGCTGGTGCTCCTTCTTCTTCGTGCCTCCTCCTTCTCTTCTTCCTTTGCTGCCCAGCTTGCTGCAGTTCACGGCCAAGAGCTTTCCTCACGCGAGCTGATCTGCTCGGGTTTGACGAGCTGGAATCTGCTTCTGTCACTGCTACTGCTGCCTTCTTGCTCAACCGGCAGCTACCTTGCTCTCTTCTGCTGTTGATCACTTCTCCTTTCTTGGTCCTTTCTTCTTCTCTTCTTGGTTTCGTCTCTCACGGCTGGCCGATCACTTCTCTCTCTCTCTCTCGCGAATGTTCTCGCGGCTGCTGTCTGATTCCTTTGCATTTGCTGAAAAAAATTTCAGCTTAAGGTTTGTATTTATACTAATTATCTTTTGTTAATTGCATCATGCCCCAATTCTTTTTGAATTTTATCTAATTCTCATCTCTTTCTCTTATTTCTCATATTAGCTTATCCATAATTGTTTCCAATTTATCTTTCATCATTTGATTAAATTCTCGTTTCGTTAAAATTTATTTTAACCATCAAGCTTGTCTTCTCGACCACTTGACGCTCTCTTTAATCAAATTTTAATTTGATTATCATTAACTAAATTCTTAAATTTTCTAACTTAGATTTTTATTGACACGCTACTAACTTTTTATGGTCGACGAATTTCGTTGTACTCTCGAATTTTATAACTCTCTAAGGCCATGACTTTCAATTTAGTACTGTAGAGATCGATTTTAACTATCTAATCTCTTTTTTAACACTAAGGGGCTATAATGCATGACTAGTTACAAAGCGTCTCGACGAGTTTTTCAGACTTCGCTCGCTTGCTCGTCATTTACATGACAATTTCTTATTATCACTAGTGACAATCTCATAACTCAACTTTAACTTTAAATTAACACTCTCCAATAACTAACCTTTTTACACTATAACTTTTCAACTTATTTTTAACTCAACCGAGACTCTCTAATTTCGATTTCTTCGCAAAAGTTTCAGTTTTGGACCCTTAGGGACACTCTCACGCAGTCTGTATAATTTTTAAAGGTCCGAAACGAGAAATCGAAAATTTTCGCCTCTTTTGACACACTATAATAGAATGTAATGTAGTAGCCTACTCGGGGCTCCGTTTTCCTTCGTTTTTTTTCTACGATCCTCTTATCTCACATTCTGGTCACACGTCAAATTTCGTCGAAAAATTCTATCGTTTGTTATGTCAAATCTAAGAAAAACGCCTCGTTTATGGCACTTTTTGATGTGCGATTTCGCATCGGATGAGCGATGTTAGTTTTTCTTTCGTATCTAAACTTCTTTTACCTAATTATGATCAACTAGATTCATTCCATGCAATCAAAATTGTATTTACATAGTTATTTCACCTAACGTCTCTCTAACAGCACTATTTTGAGCATAACTTGTATAATTTTTATCGGAATCAATCCGTTTCAAAACTTATGGTTTTTTATAACTCCTAGGCATCATTTGAGGTGTAGGAAAACCTCATATATGTCAGACTTGTACAGGTTGTCTCTATCCTAAGGTTTGAGCTCGGGATGCCGAATTTGCTCAAAACTACTACCATTGAACTTCTATCACTTCTTCCTATCTTTTTAACCTTATTTATGCTAAATTTTGGATTCAAAACCATCTAATCTCAGAGGTTATCTACTGCTCTTCATGTCCATAACACACACACAAACACTACTTTTTCATTTTAACACTCACAACTCACTCACAACTTTTGTCAAATAGATAGAGTTCATAAAAATCACTTTTGTTTCCATTGTTATCAAGTGTATAGCAGCCCTTTTATACAACCCTAAGCTACCATTAACACATAACAACTTATCATTTAAGATTCTACAACAATCACTTTGGGTTTTACATAAATTTTAAGTGTAAAACCTCCAACACAATACACTAACATCAACACAATTTTCATCCTACACATACCACACAAACTACCAAGCAAGATGAAGAGAAGAGGTGATATCTCACCTTGTTGCTTGTTTAGAAAGGTGAGACTAGCTTGGAAGAGGTCCTAGAGAAGTGATTTGAAGCTTGGATGGTCCTTATTCTCCCTTTTCTTCTTCACCTTGCTGTTTTGTTTTCTTCACGCCTGTTTCTGCTGTGTTTCTTGTGTCACGACTGATCACTTTCTGCTCTCTTCATCTCACGCCTGGTTTGCTTCTTTTTTGTCTCACAATTCCTCTAAGTGTTGTATTTATAGATTTAACAATTCACAAATGACTAACATGTCCCCTTTTCTCTTAATTCACGCCACTCTCTTCCTTGAATTACATCTCACGGCAGCGTCACTTCTTCTTCTATTACTTTTGCTTCTAATTGCTTTGTTTATATATCTCATTAAAAATTTATAAAATGCCAAGCTTGTCCCATTTGATTATTTGACTATAACCCACCTTTTATTTTAATTACACTAGTAATAGACCACTAACTCTAAATAATAATTCCTCTAGTTTTTATTTTGAACTTATACACATTACCACTTATGATTTATCTCTCAATTGTACACTCACTCATACTGTTCTCTTTAAATTCTCTCTTATTTGTGGATGAACTATTTTACTCTTCATTGAGTTTTTCCTTACTAAATTAATTATTGTGGAATTCTCGAACGACCGTTTGCTCTTCGATGACTCAATTTAAATTAACACTAACTAGATTTATTATTTAAACTTCTCAATTTAATTTCTAACACTAGGAGGTTAAGGATAAATACTAGAGGTTTACAATTTCTTCCCCCCTTATAAAATTTCGTCCTCGAAATTTTAAACTGTGTACCTGATTCAAACAATTGAGGACATTGAACACGCATCTGCTCTTCAGGCTCCTATGTAGCCTCTTTTGACCTGTGATTTCGCCATAGTACTTTCACTAGCGGAATCACCTTGTTACGTAACACTTGATCTCTACGATCTCATCTACATATAGCTCAGCTAACTTTTCTAGAGAGTAGATGTTCTTAATAGCAAGAAAGTGAGCAAACATCGTCAATCTATCAACTATCACCCAAATGGCATTATGTCCGCTCTGTGTCCTAGGGAGTCCCATCACGAAATCCATCGTGATCCTTTCCCACTTCCACTCTGGAATGGATAGAGGCTGTAGTAAACCTACTGGTTTCTGATGCTCAATCTTAATCTGTTGATAGGTTAGGCACTTGGACACGAACTCTCCTGTTTCCCTTTTCATGCCTCTCCACCAATAGTGGTCCCTTAGAGTTCGATACATCTTTGTACTTCTTGGATGCATTGCATATGCCAAGGAGTGTGCTTCTTCCATGATTTCTTTCTTCAACTCTGTTACATCTGGCACACATAATCTTTGTTCTAGGACTAGTGTTTCATTACCTCGCACAATGAAACCGCTTTGTTGCCCAGTCTCTATCTTGCTTCTTAGTTTCATCAAATATGGATCCTGAGCTTGCAATTCTCTGACTCGATCCACCAACACTGGACGAACATGAAAAGCTACTAGTAGAGCACCTGATTCTGCTGTCTCCAAACTGACCCCTATAGATCTCAACTCTATTAATAGTGGCAAATACTCGGCTTTTAACCGAGCTAAGGAACTAGTGGGCTTTCTACTTAGTGCATCTGCCACCTCGTTTGCTTGACCCGGATGATATTCAATAGTGTAGTTATAGTCTTTGATAAGCTCAATCCACCTTCTCTGTCTCATGTTCGATTCTTTCTGCGAGAATAGATACTGTAGGCTTTTGTGATCTGTAAAGATCCTGTAGGGTACTTCATAGAGGTAATGCCTCCAAATCCTCAAGGCAAACACCACTGCCGCTAACTCTAAGTCGTGTGTATGATAGTTTACTTCATGCTTCTTTAATTGTCTTGAAGCATAAGCTATCACCCTATCGTGTTGCATCAACACATAACCTAAACATTGCCTGGAGGCATCACAATACACTGTAAATCCCTCATTTCCCGATAGCAGTGTAAGTACTAAGGCTGAGGTCAATCTTTTCTTTAGCTCATCGAAACTGTCATGGCATGCTTCTGACCAAACAAACTTCTCTTCTTTTCTAGTTAACCTGGTCAATGGAGTAGCAATCTTCGAAAACGTTTTCACAAACTTCCTGTAATACCCTGCTAAGCCTAAGAAACTTCTAACTTCGGTCATGTTCATGGGTGGCTTCCATTCTACAATAGCTTCTATCTTCTGGGGATCTACTGAAATACCTTCTGCGGATACCACATGCCCCAAGAATGCCACTCGATCAAGCCAAAACTGGCACTTGCTGAACTTTGCATAAAGCTGAAGCTCTCTCAAAGTCTGCAATACAATCCTCAATTGCTCTGCATACTCCTCTCTACTACCCGAATACACCAAAATATCATCGATGAAGACTATCACGAACTTATCTAGGTAGGGTTTGAAAACAGGGTTCATTAAGTCCATAAAGGCTGCTAGGGCATTCATCAACCCAAACGGCATCACCAGAAACTCATAATGGCCATAGCAAGTCCTGAAAGCTGTCTTAGGGACATCTTCCCTCTGTACTCTCAACTAATGATACCCTAACCTTAGGGACCTTCGAGAAGACTTTATCTCCCTGTAGCTAGTCAAACAGATCATCAATTCTTGGCAACGGATACTGATTCCGAATGGTTACTTTGTTGAGCTACCTATAATCGATACACAAACTGAGGTTGCCGTCTTTTTTCTTAACAAACAACACCGGAGCTCCCCACGGTGATGTACATGTTTTAACGAAGCCTTTGCTCAAAAATTTTCCATCTGCACCTTCAACTCCTTCAGCTCTGCTGCCGCCATCCGATACGGTGCTATAGAAATGGGCTCTGTACCAAGTGCTAGCTCGATTTCGAACTCAATCTCCCTATCTGGTGGCAACCCTGGTAGGTCATCCGGAAATACATCGGGGAACTCATTAACCACAGGAACTTCTGCCAATTGCAATTCACTGCTACCAGCTTCTATTGCATAAACCAAGTACCCCTAGCATGCTTTACGGAGCATTTTATTGGCTTGAATCACACTCACTAAACTTGTAGAAAGTATTTTCCTCTCTCCATAAAAGATCACATTCGGTTCCCCAGGCTTGTTGAACTGAACTTCTTTCCTATAGCAATCTACGGTGGCGCGATGTGTTGACAGCCAGTCCATGCCCAAAATGATGTCAAAGTCATGAATATCGAGTACTATTAGATCAGCATCGAATTCATGACCTGCTATAATCACTTTACTTTCCATGTAAACTCTATCCGCAATAAGCGAATCACCCGTGGGAAGTGACACTACCATGCTACACTCAGTCGGTCTCCACTCTATCCGGACTCTATCTATAAACTCTCGTGCAATAAAAGAATGGGTGGCTCCTGGGTCCACCAGTACATGAGTATCAGTATCGAATAAGGAAATGGTACCTATGACCACCTCTGGTGTCGCATCTGCCGCCTGTTGGGTCACTGTATATACTCTTGCGGCCTGGCTACGGGGTCTACCAGGCACTGCGCAAGGTGGTAGGCTCCTGCTGGGTCCACCGCTAGACGGCTCTAGGCCTGTGGTTGCTCTGGTCTGGGGGCCTCCTCTCTCTGGTCCACGACTCCCACTAGTCTGCCCCTGTACGGCTGATCTGGCCTCGGATGGACTCGAAGCTACAATACTGGGACAATCTTTCATAAATTGGCCCTTTTGTCCACATTTGTAGCATCCCGTACGACCCTTAAAGCACTCTACCGCATGAGCTCTTCCACATTTGGTGTAGTAAGGCATCGCTCTCCAACTTTGCCTACTCTTGGATCCACTTGGTGACTGGACTGAACCCTAACTCTGACTAGGCTGTACCTCATGACTCTGTCTACGGCTCTCAAACCATGCAGGCCTCTGATCACTTTTGCCCACTTTACTCGGTCCCCCTTGCTGGCTACCGCCCCAACTACGCTTCTGACTAAATTGTTGCTTTGGCTTGGGGATGGTTCGTGCGCTCTGCTTAACTTTGGTGGCTGCCTCCACCAGCTGACCATACCGAGTATGCGCTAAGGATGTCATAATGGTCCTGACTGCGGGGTTGAGGCCTGCTAAAAACTTGTTGATCTTCTGCTCCTCATTTTCTGCAAAGAAAGGAATTAGACGGATTAACTCTGAAAATTTCTTCTCATATTCTGGCACTGAGGAGTTCCCCTACTCCAATCTGAAAAATTCTTCTATCTTCGCATCTTTATAGCTCTTGGGAAATAATCTCTCTGTAAACTCCCTCTTGAAATCTGCCCAAGTGACTCCCTCCGAATGTGCTCTCTGATGCGCCTTCCACCAATCTTTGGCGCGATCCTTAAGTAGAAAAGCTTAGTAGGAGACCATCTGCTCCTCTATGCATCCCATAATCTGAAAAATTTCCTCATTTGTCTCGAGCCAGGACAAAGCGTGCTTGGGCTCTCCTGTCCCGACATATGGGTTCGCGCCTAACTTACGGGCGCGCTCTATAGTCACTCCTGTCTCCCGCAGCTGCTGAAGGGTCGTTGCTAACATCCGGGCCATCTGCTCCATCTGCCTTGGAATAGGTCCTGGCGCAAACTCTGATCCTACTGGCTGTGATGGCCCTGGCTGGGAAGAACTCGCTGACACATTAACGGACTCGTCAACATGCTCTCTCCTGATGTGGGTGCCTCAGCAGCAGCCTGCCTTGTCCTGGGATGGGTACGTCGCTGCATATCTCTCTAGTTTTCAAATAATCATAAAACTCAAGTTAGAACATTTATAAAGCATGAATCATTTTTATACTCATGCAACGTTCAACTTCAATTTCTATATCTTATCTCATCTCATGTATAACTGTATAAGCTAGCTCATGTGCCATATACATGACAATATTATACATATTGATGTGCAAATGCATGTAATGCTCAACTCAATTCATATAGCTTATACCTTAACTTATGCAATCAATGAAAGCATAACTCGTGCGTTACTAACGCACGCTTTAGGCAAAAATAGTTTAAACTTTTCTCTTAAAACTTTCTCTCAACTTAATGAGAACCGAGCTCTGATACCAACTTGACAGGAACCGAACCAGACCTTATCTAGGCACTCGTCTGGAGGATCTCGCCGGGCACTTCAACGGATTTCCTGAACCCAACTCGTTGGATTGAAGAAATCCAAGAAGCGAACCCCTAACTTTGTTAGCCGGTTTACTTATTTAAAACTTAAGAATTCAGTTTTCTTTAAAATAATTGGGAGTAATAAAATTTTTCGCGATTTCATTTCAAAACGATTTCATAAAAATTTCGGCAGCATAACAGCTGCATTTTTAACAAATCCAAAATTTTACCTGCATAGAAAATACACTTTGACTATGATTTTATTTCCTCCCAACTTCTTTATCCACAAACATACATTATTCATCACCATCTCCACAACATTATGCATGAACTCATACTAGAAGATGAATATATACATCGTGCATGAAAACTCATGAAAATTTACAAATATATTTACATTTATATAATCCCAAAAAAAGTGAATGTCATAATGATCATGTAATACAATTCCATATACATGTTTTATACACGCCTATTCATAACTCGCCCACCTAAGAATATGTGAAATGAGAATATCATCTCTCCACCGAACTACGGTCGCACCTAAAGATATAAATAAGCTACATATTCGACGAATGAGTTAGTGCAACAAGATCATATAATATAGCAAGCAACAATATGATAAACTAAAATTTTATTCATTTTCAAAACTTTCAAAATCTTAATATCTTCTTTCAAAATCCCCATGTACACCCTCAAAATACTCTATCTATCACGACGATTTTAACTAACGCCAACGTGAGCTACTGTGGTATCTCAACCACTATGATACGGAATTTACTGCATCGCACGTAGGGTGATGCAGTAAATTCCGTATCGTAGTGGTTGAGATACCGCAGTAACTCTCATAACTGAGCAACTATAATGCGGAATTTTCTGCATCGCAGTTGTAGTGCAAAAACTCTAGACTACTACGAGCGGAATTTTCTGCATCGCAACGTAGTGCTATACTTTCTAGGAAACTGAGCAATTACGGATGAAATTTTCTGCATCGTCGTGTAGTGCTAACTTCTCTCTAATCTGAGCGATTACGAACTAAATTTTCTGCGTCGTCACGTAATGCTAAATCTCATAAACTCTTAATACATGAGTTTGTAAAAATAGATTTATTAAGTGCAAAAGCACAACACTACATACTTTATGAACTTTAAAATTCTCTTAATTCAACTATCTAAAGAAAATAACTTATATTGATTTATATTACTTTATGGAATACTCAAAACTTGAACTTTGATATTGAAAAATCATTTTCATTCACACTTAACACTTATATACAATATGTAACACAAAGAAATAGAATTAAACATAAGTGATAGTACACTTACCTCAAAGTCGCACATATCCGAATCAAACGTCTCGACGAGTCTCTCGGACTTCGCTCGCTTGCTTGTCACATACATAACAATTTCTTATTATCACTAGTGACAATCTCATAACTCAACTTTAACTTTAAATTAACACTCTCCAATAACTACCATTTTTACACTATAACTTCCCAACTTATTTTTAACTCAATCGAGACTCTCTAATTTCGATTTCTTCACAAAAGTTTCAGTTTTAGACCCTTAGGGACACCCTCACGCAGTTCGTATGATTTTTAGAGGCTCGAAACGAGAAATCGAAATTTTTCATCTCTTTTGACACCCTATAACAGAATGTAATGCAGCAGCCTACTTGGGGCTTTGTTTTCCTTCGTTCTTTTTCCTACAATCCTCTTATCTCACATTCTGCTCACACGTCAAATTTCGTCGAAAAATTCTATCGTTTGTTATGTCAAATCTAAGAAAAAAGCCCCGTTTTGAGCACTTTTTGATGCGTGATTTCACATCGGATGAGCGACGTTGGTTTTTCTTTCATATCTAAACTTCCTTTACCTAATTATGATCAACTAGATTTATTCCATGCAATAAAAATTACATTTCCATAGTTATTTCACCTAACGTTTATTCCATGCAATAAAAATTACATTTCCATAGTTATTTCACCTAACGTCTCTCTAACGGCACTATTTTGGGCATAACTTGTGTAATTTTTATCGAAATCGATCCGTTCCAAAACCTATGATTTTCTATGACTGCTAGGCATCATTTGAGGTGCAGAACAACCCCATATATGTCAGACTTGCACAAGTTGTCTCTATTCCAAGGTTTGAGCTCGGGATGCCCAATTTGCTCAAAACTACTACCATTGAACTTCTATCACTTCTTCCTATCTTATTAACCTTATTTATGCTAAATTTTGGGTTCAAAACTATCAAATCTCAGAGGTTATCTGCTGCTCTTCATGTCCATAACACACACACAAACACTACTTTTTCATTTTAACACTCACAACTCATTCACAACTTTTGTCAAATAGATAGACTTCATGAAAATCACTTTTGTTTCCACTGCTATCAAGTGTATAACAGCCTTTTTATACAACCCTAAGCTACCATTAACACATAACAACTTATCATTTAAGATTCTACAACAATCACTTAGGGTTTTACACAAATTTTAAGTGTAAAACCTCCAACACAATACACTAACATCAACACAATTTTCATCCTACACATAGCATACCAACTAGCAAGCAAGATGAAGAGAAGAGGCGATATCTCACCTTGTTTCTTGTTTAGAAAGGTGAGACTAGCTTGGAAGAGGTCCTAGAGAAGTGGTTTGAAGCTTGGATGGTCCTTATTCTCCCTTTTCTTCTTCACCTTGCTGTTTTGTTTTCTTCACGCCTGTTTCTGCTGTGTTTCGTGTGTCACGGCTGATCACTTTCTGCTCTCTTCATCTCACAACTGGTTTGCTTCTTTTTTGTCTGACAATTCCTGTAAGTGTTGTATTTATAGATTTAACAATTCACAAATGACTAACATGTCCCCTTGTCTCTTAATTCACGCCACTCTTTTCCTTGAATTACATCTCACGACAGCTTCACTTCTTCTTCTATTACTTTTGCTTCTAATTGCTTTGTTTATATATCTCATTAAAAATTTATAAAATGTCAAGCTTGTCCTATTTGATTATTTGACTATAACCCACCTTTTATTTTAATTACACTAGTAATAGACCACTAGCTCTAAATAATAATTCCTCTAGTTTTTATTTTTGAACTTATACACATTACCACTTATGATTTATCTCTCAATTGTACACTCACTCATACTGTTCTCTTTAAATTCTCTCTTATTTGTGGATGAACTATTTTACTCTTCATTGACGTTTTCCTTACTAAATTAATTATTGTGGAATTCTCGAACAAGCGTTCGCTCTTTGATGACTCGGTTTAAATTAGCACTAACTAGATTTATTATTTAAACTTCCTAATTTAATTTCTAACACTAGGAGGTTAAGGATCAAGACTAGGGGTTTATAAGCCTCCAGGTTGATGGGATCTCGCATGTCGCCCATTCACATCATCCACATATCGAGTTGCAGCTCGGACTCTATCGTGCCTAAACTTTACTCGCCGGCTCTCATCCTGGCTCAACCTTACTATCAGGCTAGCTGGGCGCGCGACTTCCCTTTCTTCACGGACAAGGTGGCCTCCAGCTCTAGAGCATGCATTAGAGGAGCAAGCTGAGCCGACAGGTCGTGGCATTTCCCTTGTTGGCCTTTGACGCATATGCATTGCCTCATGTTGTTGAGACACACGCCTTAGAACCTCGACCTCAACCCTGGGTGCGTTCTGCACCTGAGCCTGCACCAACATATTGACTGCCTCTTTAAGCTGTCTACCATGTTCTCCAACGCTTATTGCCTTTGATGCCACACATTCTGCCCTTCAACTATTGGGGCAATTGAACCCGGTTGACAAGGAGGCAGAGGGGGAATGCCTACTGCAGCACTGATTGCCTGGCCATGGGATGTACCTACTGCATGCATGAGTGCGTCCTGCACAGGCTGCATGTTCTGTTGAGGCCGGTTCATATGGCTCTTTACCTTGTCATCATCTCCAAAATACCTATTTGATTTGGTCATTGCCATGTTATCAGAAATCGATGAATTGAGATGAAAAAGATTACAGTTTGGGCGCTCCTTCTAACGCCAAAATGTCGACGTTGAAATCTAGTCAATGAGAATTCAATGCCCAGAACCTGCAATCAATGTGAGAAAACACAAAAACCGAGAAGAATACAATAAAGGACCAGAAGCAACACAAGAAAAATAGGAGATTTTTAACGTGGTTCAGCGAGTACGCCTACGTCCACAACTGTCTCTCTATAATTTAGCAAAGTGACAGTATGTTATTGTTTGTATATTTTGCTACAATGATTTCAACTCCTATTTATAGGGGAAGTCAAGTTACAGATCTGGAAACAATAAAATAGGAAGAGAATCATGAATTAATTACACTTCCTAATCAGTTAGAACAAAATCAGGAAACTGCTCCGTAATATCTGAGATAATGTTGACTGATTTTGAATTTGAATTAACTTCCGTTTCTGGTGAGAGAATCACGATTAGATTGGATAACTGCCATATCTGGAAGATTCTGTATTAATTGTTCACTGGACGAGCTATTCACTGCCTTGAGCGACCTCGAGCTGGACCTTATTGATGAGCGAGCTATGCATAGAATGAGCTGCATAACAAGTTGTAACCAGGCTGTTAAATGAGCTAACTGTTGCGAGCTGAAGAGCGCGCTGGGATGAGCTGTAAAGCTCGCTAGGCTTGGAGTTGATAACTGGGCTTCGGCTTCTGGGTTGGGTTGACTTATTAGGCCTTGTCTGTTGGGCATTTGCATTGAGTTAACTTAATAGGCCTTTATCAGGCTTTTACCAGCCTAATTACTTGATCCAGAAAATACACATAATAGGTATACACAGGGTTTTTAAAAAGAAAACTTTAAAATTTTGAAGTTTCTAAAGTTAAATAAGCTTATATGTTATTACATTAGTGCTTATTATATTACACTATTTTGTGGCGCTAACTTGTTTACCTGTTGTGTAGTTTATATATTCTATTGGGTGCTGTCATTGGATGGTGCGACGACGAGCTTTACATTGCATATTTATAGGTGGGGTGAGTCGCAAAATATGATTGTGTAAATCATGCACATGGGAAAACATTTGTATTATACTACTATCATGCCATTTTTGCATTTTGGATTGTATGATTGTAAATGCTATTGTAGATATTTATGCATTTTCATATATGATATATACATATATAGTCTAGTATGAGTTCATGCATAATGTTGTAGAAATTGTGATGAAAATGCATGTTTGTGGATAAATGAAGTTGGGAGGAAATGAATACATAGTCGAAGTGTTTTTATTTGCTGGTAAAAATTTTGGAAACCTTAAAAATACAGCTGTTATGCTGCCGAAATTTTTATAAAATCGCTTTGAAATGAAATTGCGAACAATTTTATCCACCTAAGTTATTTACTAAAGTAAAGAATAAAATCGAATCAAGTTAAGAAAATTGGGAAAGATTAAGGGGTTCGCTCCGCAGATCTCTCTATTCTGACAAGTCGGATTAAGAGAAGTCCGTTGGAGTGTCCGGTGGGACCCTCCAAATAAGATCAGAGAAAGTCTAGGTTGGGTCCTGTCATTGACTATATTTATTATTTAAACTTCATAATCTAGCTTCGAACACTAGGAAGTTCAAACTCGAGACTAAGAGTTTACAGCATGTGTTCGAGGAGAACAGCACTTGGTTAGACGCTGTTACAAGGACGCTATAAAAATGAGGGTTAAAGGGAAGAAAGTAAACGTTGTCTTAGGTGGCGAGCCACGAGCTGTAATCGAGAGAGGAATGAGTTATGACTTCAACCCTTGTGAGATGGACACAGACCGAGCTACAGGGCCCATTGATGAGCTGGAAGACATTCAAGTCAGTGAGGTAGATCTTGAGAGATGCTTGAAGTTAGGACGTGACCTAACCCCAGAGGTCAGGACCCAGCTCATTGACTTCTTAAAGGCCAACCTGGACGTTTTTGCGTGGAACCATGAAGATATGGTGGGGATAGACCCCCAAGTCATGTGCCACAAATTAAACATAGATCCTCACCATAAGCTAGTTCGTAAAAAAAAAAAGGCCTACGACATCGGAGCGGTACACTGTTCTGAAGGAGGGGGTAGAGAAGCTGCTAGCCAACAAGTTCATATGTGAGGCCTATTATCCCACCTGGGTTGCCAATCTAGTCCTCGTTAAAAAGAAGAATGGAAAGTGGAGGACTTGCATCAACTTTACCGACCTGAATAAGGCTTGCCCAAATGACAGTTTCCTACTGCCTAGGATTGATCAGCTCGTAGACGTAACAGCCGGGCACCAGCTCCTGAGCTTTATGGACACCTACTCGAGCTACAATCAAATCCCAATGAGCCCAGAGGATGAGGAGTACACATCATTTGTCACTAACAGAGGGTTATATTGCTACAAGGTAATGCCCTTTGGACTGAAGTACGTAGGAGCGACTTACCAACACCTGGTCAACTCAATGTTTCAGGAGTAGATTGGGAAGACCATATAAGTATATGTGGATGACATGTTAGTGAAGTCTAAACAAATGGTAGATCATGTCTGGAACCTGAACGAGACCTTCCAAATTTTGTGAAATTACCAGATGAAATTGAACCCACTGAAGTGTTCCTTTTGAGTGGCATCTAGTAAGTTCTTTGGTTTCATAGTGAAACAACAGAGGAATTAAGGCCAACCCCGAAAAGATTAGGGCATTGATCGAGATAAGATCCCTAGCTCGGGTCAAAGACGTACAAAGCCTCAACGGTCAGATCGCGGCCCTTAGCAGATTCATCTCTAAGGCCACAGACAAGTGCATCTCATTCTTCGATGCACTAATGAAAGCAAAGAATTTCGAGTGGACAGATCAGTGCAAGGTGTCGTTCCAACAGCTAAAAGAGTACATGAGCCGAGCTCCCCTTCTGTTTAAGCCAAAAGAAGGGGAAAAGTTCATCGTGTATTTAGAAGTGTCTCAGCACATGTTGACCGCCGCTTTGGTGAGGGAAGAATAGAAAATGCAGCTACCTGTGTACTATATTAGCAAAAGGTTGGTCGGTGCGGAGACTAGGTACTCACAAATGGAGAAGTTAGCATACTGCTTGGTGATCGCGTTAAAAAAGTTACGCCCATACTTTCAAGCTCACCAGATTGAAATCCTCACGCAGTACCCGTTCAAGCAGGTCCTTTAAAAGTCAGATACCTCGGGCTGACTACTAAAATGGGTAGTAGAGCTCGCACAGTTTGACATCGAAACAAGCCCAGGATAGCAATTAAGGCCTAAGTGACAGGACCCTTCCCAGACCTTATCTAGGCTCTTGTCTGGAGGATCCTGCCAGACACTTCAACGGACTCATCGAAACTGACTCGTCGGATCGAAGACATCCGGGAAGCGAACCCTAACTTTCTTCTCTGGTTTACTCGTTAAAACTTAGTGATTTGATTTTTCTGTAGCTGGTTGGGAGTGATAAACTTTTTGTTTGATTCTATTTCAAATACATTTATAAAATTTTCGACAGCATAATGGCTGCATTTAATAAAACCAAAATTTCACCTGTCAAGAAAATACACTTCAACTATATCTGAACACCTCCCAACTTCTTTATTCACAATCATGCAACATTCACCACAATTTCCATAGGCATAAACAATGAACTCGAATTAAAAATACGCATATATGCACCATAGATATAAAATGCATGAATAATTTACAATTTTACAATCTCAATATCATTGTAATTCAAAATGTAATTGATTAAATACATATATGCAACTATATATAAATGTCTTGCGCAATCGTCCACCTATAAATGTATATGCAAAACAGAAGGTCGTAGTATCGCCCATGGTGGAAATCAATAGAAACAACCGAGCTACACATTAAACAAACAAGTTAGTGCAACGAAAATATATAATTTCACATACACTAATATCACAATTTACTAATGGTTCAAGTTTTACAATTTCTTTCAAAATCTCCATGTGTATCCTTAACTCGTTCTAACCATCACGAGCAATTATAACTAACGCCAACGTGAAGCTTACTAATATATCTCAACCATTACGTTACGGCATTTACTGCATCGTACGTAGGACGCTAAATCTTATCACTGAATAACTACAATGCGGGATTTTCTGCATCGCAAGTGTAGTGCTAAAACTCTAGGCGACTACGAGCGGAATGTACTGCATCGCTTCGTAGCGCTAACTATCAACTAACCAACTACGTGCGGAATTGTCTGCATCACAACGTAACGCTATTCTATTCTATAATCTGAGCGACTACGGACGGAATTCTCTGCGTCGTCCCGTAGCGCTAAATCTCATAGACTCTTAAGGTATACACATGAGTTTTATAATCAACTTTTCTAGTGCCAAAGCACAAAACTCTATAGTTTTAAAACCTCTAAACATTTTTCTCATTTCATTCTCTTTAAAAGCAACTTAGTATCGATTTCTATTTCTATATAGGTTCCATAGGAACCTATACACTCACACTTTAACTTGATATAATAAATCATTTTCATTCTCTTTTATTACTTACTACCATATTCATTACCAAACATCAAGCATTTACATGAAATTGAAAAAGATCTTAAGTGGCGAACCACTTACCTCGAAACGGCGTCAAGCGCCGCGATGAATCTCAGGAGCCTTGGTGTCTCGCTCTTCACCTACACAATATTTTCTCATCATTACTAGCAACAAAACTCAATTCTCAACTATAAGTTAGAGTTCTCAACTATGGTCATTTTTTTCTCTATATGCTCCTAACTTGTTTCTAATTCAACTAAGACTCTCTAATATCAATTTTTATGTAAAATTTTTAGTTTTAGACCCCTAGGGATCACCCCACATGGTCCGTTTAGTTGTTGGAGGCTCAAAACGAAAAATTACATTTTTTTTCTCAAAACGGATAGCCCTTGACAAAACATATTGCGACGCGCTGCCCGGGACTCCGTTTTTCTTCGTTCTTTTTCCTATGGTTCACTTATCTCACATTTTAGTCACACGTCAAATTTCATCGAAAAATATTATTGTTTACTAGGTCAAATCTAGGGAAAACATCCGTTTTGGACACATTCGGGCACGTTTTAGTGCACGTTTCGGAAACTCTTTGTTTCGGATTAGTGACGTTAGATTTTCTTCCATAACTAAGCTTCATTTAACTAATAATGATCAACCAAACTCATATCATGCTATAAAAGTTGCATTAGGATAGCCGTTTCACTTCTCAGAGCTCTAACGACACTATTTTGTGCATAACTTACACAATTTTTATCGGATTTGATCCGTTCCAAAACCTATGATTTTCTATGGTTCCTAGGCATCATTTGAGGTATAGAACACTCCCAAATAAGTCAGATATGGTCAGATTTTCTAGAGCTCAAAAATTCCACTCGGGTTGCCCAAAATTGCTTAAACTCTCTTTGCAACTCTACCCATTTCCTAAGCTTTCCTAGCTTTTTTTATGCTCAAACTTGGGCTCTAAATCATCTAATCTCAAGGCTTATCTACTGCTCTTCAAGTTTTTAACACATACATAAACATAGTTTAGTCATTCAAATACTCAAAGTTCACTCAAAACTTTCATCAAATAGTTGGTGTGTGAGAAAAACAAATTTTCGTTTCTATGGTTCTCAAGCCTATAACAGCCCATATATGCAGCCCTAAGTCATCATTTACACCCAACAACATATCCTCTAAGGTTTATATCAATCACTTAGGTTTTGACATCAATTTCAAGTGTCAAACCTTCAACACAACACAAAATTCTGCACTAAGAAAAAAATCAGCAGCCTACTGAAATTTTTAGCAATTAAAAAGAGAATGGAATATATATCTCACTTGATCCTTGTTTGGAGGAGTGAGAGGGACTTGGGAGAGGGTTTAAAGAGGAGGATTGAGGCTTGGATGGGCTAGAGAAGGGCCTTCTTCTTCCATTTTTTTCTGGTTTGGCGTCCAGCACTGCAGAGCTGTCCTGTTTTTCAGTTTTGCTTCTGCTGTTGCTACTGGTTGCTTCCTCTTGAGCACGACCAGCAGCTATTTTCTTCTTCTTTTCATGCCTTCTTCTCCTCTTCTCCTTGCTTTTCACTTCTGGTCTTGATCCTCTTCGATTCGACTTTGATTCACGGCTATTCTGCTCGCTGCTCTCTCTCTCTCTCTCACGAAGCTTCTCACGGTTTCTGGCGTGTTCTCCTTTTCTCTCGACTGAATGGGCTGCTTCTTTACTGAATTTTTTCAGCTTAAGTGTTGTATATATACTAATCAATTTCTCTTAATTGCATCATACCCTAATTTTTTTTAATTTCATCTCAATCTCCTCTCTTTTCTTTGTTTCTCATATTTGTCCATCTACCTTTGTTTCCAATTTAACTTTCATCATTTGATTTAATTATTCGTCTTGTTAGAATTCACTTTCAATCGTCAAGCTTGTCTTATTGACCACTTGACTCTCTCTTTTTAATTAACTTCAATTAGATTATCATGAACTAAAATCTTCGATTTCCTAACTTAGATTTTTATTGACACACTACTTAACTTTTTAATACGACGAATTTCGTCGTATTCTTAAATTAATAAATTTCGGAGGCTATGAAATTCAATTAATTAAATTATAGGGATTTATATTATCTCCCTAATTTAGCTTTTAACGCTAGGAATTTATAAGTCGAGGCTTGGGGTTTACACTAAGCCTTAGCGGACTTCATTGATAAATTCACATGACCTGCAGAGGAACAGGCCAAGACCTCAGATGGCTCGACTTGGGAGTTATACATGGATGGATCCTCCAATGAGCACAAGTCGGGGGGCTGGAGTGTTGCTGATCAGCCCGGAAGGTCACAAGGTCCTCTACGTCTTGAGGTTCAGATTCCATGTAAACCCCTAGTCTCGACTTATGAATTCCTAGTGTTAAAAGCTAGATTAGGGAAATAATATAAATCCCTACAATTAATTAATTGAACTTCATGGCCTCAGAAAGTTATTAAATTAAGAGTACGACGAAATTCATCGATCATAAAAAGTTAAGTAGTATTGCAATAAAATCAAGTTAGTATTAATCTAAATCGATTCATCGATTTTGTGAGCGCTCATTCTAGAAGAACATCGCAATAAATTTAGTAAAGAAATAGATCAAAGAATAGTAAAATAATCCATTCGTAAATAAGAGACAAGCTAAAGAAAACAATAATAGTAAGTGCAAATCTAGAATGTGTTATTTAGAATGGTTAGTTAATCATTAAATTTAATTTAGTTAAAGAAGTGGTTGATAATTAAAAATAAATCAAAGGGCAAGCTTGAGATTCCATAAATCATTAATGAGATATATACACAAAATATTTAGAAGCCAAATTGAAGAAGAAACACAAAAAGAAAGAAGAATTAAAGCTGCTCGGAAAGTTAAAAACAAAGGAGAGGGGCAGCTGTGCATGACAAGAAAGAAATCAAAGGTTTAAGTGAAATTAAAAAGAGTTGGGGCAAGGATGTGATTAAGAAGAGTTCCATTAGTATATATATAACACTTGGGCTGAAAAATTTTCAGCAAACACACAAGTCATCAGTCGAGAGAGTGGGAAGAAACTGCTGGAACCGAAAGAAGCTGCTGGAAACTAAGAGAAATAGACAGCTGCAGTCGTGCAACACCAAACTAGAGCTGATCACGCGTGAAAGACGTGCGATTTTCATGCATCAAACAGCAGCTTTCAGCCGTGAGAAAATAGAAGAAGTCGTGAACCAAAGACAGCAGCGCTGCTGCAGCATCCAGACTTGAAACAGAGCAGAATCAAGGAAGAGATCAAGAGCAGGAGTGAAAGGCCAAAAGAAGAGAGGGAGAAGACATGAAAAGATGAAGCAACCAGCAGCTTGGACGTGCCTAACAAGAGCAGAACAGAGCTGGTCGTGAAGGGGAAGCAGAACCGAAACAAAACAAGCGTGAAAGAGGTAGAAACGTAAAGGAACTGTAGTAACTTGGACGACCAGCAGAAACGAGTGAGGGAGCAGCCCTTACAAGCTTCAAACAGCCCCTCTAAGACCTCTCTCAAGCCCCTCCAAACCCTCTAAACAAGAAGCAAGTAAGATATCATCTTATTTCTTTCTTCTTGTTGTTGAAACATTCAGTTGAGCTGCTGAATTTTCTGTGTGCAGAAATTTTGTATTTTGTTGAATGTTTGACACTTGAAATTGATGTCAAAACCTAAATGATTGATATAGAACCTTAGATGATGAGTTTTTGTGTGTAAATGATGCATTAGAACTATATATATGGGCTGCCATATCCTTGCTCACAACAGAATCGGGAATTAGTTTTTCTCACACTCCACCCATTTGACAAAATGTTTAAATGAATTTTGAGAGCTTTGGATGACAAAGTTATGTTTATGTGAGTGTTAAAGACTTGAAGAGCAGTAGATATCCTTGAGTTTAGATGGTTTTGAACTCAAAATTTGGTATGAAAAAGCATAGAAAAGCATAGAGAGGCATGTAGAGATCAATAGAGCAAATTTGACAATTTTTGCAATCCCGAGCTGAAATTTTTGACCTAGAGAAGACCTGACCAAAACTGACCTATATGGGGGTGTTCTACATCTCAAATGATGCCTAGGAACCATAGAAAACCATAGGTTTTGGAACGGATCGAATCCGATAAAAATTGTGCAAGTTATGCACAAAATAGTGCCGTTAGAGCTCTGAGAAGTGAAACGGCTAGCTTAATGCAATTTTCATGGCATGAAATAAGTTTAGTTAGTCATTATTAGTTAAATGAAGCTTAGTGGTGGAAGAAAAACTAGCGTCGCTAACCCGAAACCAAGAGTTTGCAAAACGTGCATTAAATTGCACCCGAAAGTGTCCAAAATGGATGTTTTCATTAGATTTGACATAGCAAACGATAATATTTCTCAATGAAATTTGTCGTGTGACTAGAATGTGATGTAAGTGAGCCGTAGGAAAAAGAACGAAGGAAAACGGAGCCCCGAGCAGCAGGTTACCATCTGTTATGTCAAGGGCTGTCCATTTTAATTAAAATTGTGATTTTTCGTTTTAAGCCTCCGACAAGTAAACGGACTGTGTGGGGATATCCCTAGGGGTCCAAAACTAAAACTTTTCCACAAAAATCGGGATTTGAGAGTCTCGGTTGAATTAGAATCGAGTTAAGAGCTATATAGAGAAAATTGAGCATAGTTGGGAATTCTAGCGTATAGTTGAGAAATGGAGGTTTTTGTTAATAGTAATAAAGAGAACTTGTTGTGTAGGTGACGAGTACGTGAGCGGCGTCCAGGAGCCTCGTCGAGACGCTTGACGCGGCCTTGAGGTAAGTGGTTCGCCACTCAATAGCTTTTTAAATGGTCATGCAAATTCTTGATGATGTTAAATGACTATAGTAGCTATATAATAAAGGAAATCGAAAATAATATATAATGATATAGTTAAAAGTTAAGCGTATGGATTCCTATGTAATCCATATGTTTCTAGAAAATGATTATGAGTTGTATGTAGAGAAAATGAACTAAGAAAGCTTTCAAGATTTTCAAACTAAAGTCATTTGTGCTTTTGCACTTAAAGAAATTGATTATGAAAACCCATGTGTATACCTTAAAAGCTATGAGATTTAGCGTTACGTGATGACGCAGAGAATTCCGTCCATAATCGCTCAGTTTATAGAAAAATATAGCGCTACGTTGTGATGCAGACAATTCCGCACGTAGTTGGTTAATTGACAGTTAGCGCTACGAAGCGATGCAGTAAATTCCGCTCGTAGTCGTCTAGAGATTTAGCACTACATTTGCGATGCAGAGAATTCTGCATTGTAGTTGTTCAGTAAATAGTTTAGCGCCCTACGTACGATGCAGTAAATTCCGTAACGTAGTGGTTGAGATGCATTAGTAAGCTTCACGTTGGCGTTAGCTAAAATCGCCCGTGATGGTTAGAATGAGTCAAGGATACACATGGAAGAATTTTTAAAGAAGTTGTAAAACTCGAGTCAATAATGAAATCTTATGTTGGTGTATGTGATATTATATATCCTTATTGCACTAACCTCTGATTTATTTTGTAGCTCATTTGTTTTTATTGCGTGCCGCCGTCGGACGAGATCGAGACCTTTTGCTTGCATATACATTGATAGGTGGGCGATAGCTCAAGACGTGTATATACATTTTTGTAGTATGTATTTAATTATGTATATTTTGAATTTCCATGATGTTGAGATTGAAAAATGTAAATATATTCATGCATACCATATATGATTCATATATGTATACTTGGCATTAAAGCTTATTGTTATGCTTATGAAAGTGTGATGAATGATGCATGATTGAGAATTAAAGAAGTTGGGAGGTGTGTTGAAATAGTCGAAGCGTTATTTTCCTTACAGGTCAAATTTTTGGTTTATCAAAAATGCAGCCGTTATGCTGCCGAAATTTTTATAAAATGAATTAGAAAAAAAGAATCAAAGAAAATGTTTACCACTCCCAACCAGTGACGATTCAAATTCAAATCACTAAGTTTTAACGAGTAAACCGGATACAGAAAGATAGGGTTCGCTTCCCGGATGTCTTCGATCCGACAAGTTGGTTTCGAGGAATCCGTTGAAGTGCCCGGCAGGATTCTCCAGACAAGAGCTTAGATAAGGTCTGGGAAGGGTCTTGTCATTCCAGGCCACCAATAATGAAGCGGAATATGAGGCGCTGTTCGCTGGACTCTATGTAAACCCTTAGTCTCGATTTTGAATTTCTTAGTGTTAGAGACTAGATTATAAAGTTAAAATGATAAATTTAGCTAACGTTAATCTAAACCGGGACATTGAAGAGTTAACAATCGTTGTAGGATAATACGATAATTGTCCTAATAAGAAAGAGTTAAAGAGGGGTAAAATAGTCCTGAAATAAATAAGAGATAAATTATAAGCGGTATATAGTTAAGCCTAAAAATAAGAACTATATGATTTATTATTTAGAATTAGTAGTCAATTACTAATTGGATTAAAGTAAAAATATTAGTGGTCATTAAGAAGTTAAAGGGACAAGCTTGGTATTTTAGGAAATGTTACTTATATATAAGCAACACTTAGAAAAAAAAAAATTATGAAACCAAAGAAGAGCAGTCGTGAAAAATTAGAAGAAAGGAGGAAGAGGCATGAGATTGAGAGAGAGGGGTGAGGGAGTGATGACAAACAAAAGGGAGGAGGAGAAGTTATTCAACCAATCTTTCTTCAAGCCTCAAGTCATGCCTCTAAAGTGTTTCTCTAGCTAAACCTACCCTTCTAAGCAAGAAACAAGGTAAGATGTCACCCTCTCTATCAATTTTGATACTTGTTGGAGTGGTATGGGTATGGTGAGAATATTGTTGTGATAGTGTTTTGTGATGAATGTTTTGGACTTAGAACTAGTGTAGAATCTTAAGTGGGTGATGTGGAAGCTTAGATGATATGTTTTTGTGTGTGAATGGTAGGCTAGGGTTTATGGATAACAAACTTTAAAGGGAGATTTAAAGCACTAAAATGTCACACAAGTAGTAGACAAGTTGTTTGATGAAAAGATTGAGAGATTGACTTGTAAAAATTGAAAAGCTCTACTCTTTAATGGGTATGTATATATGTCAAGGCCATGAAGGACAGTAGAATACCTTTAAGTTTTGAGTAATTTGAACTTAAATCTAAGCATATTTGAGGTTAGGAAAGCATATAGAAGTGATAGAGTTGTTAAAGGAGTAGTTTTGGACAATTTGGAGAATCCCAAGTCCAATGAAGGGACAATGATGACCTGCACTAGTCTGACTTATTTGGGGTTGTTCTAGACCTCAAATCATGCCTAGGAGTCATAGAAAACTATAGGTTTTGGAAGAGAATGATTCCGATAAAAATTGCACAAGTTATGGTCAAAATAGTACGTTTAGAGAGTCGTAAAGCGAGATGTCTATGTACATGTATTTTTTTATGCATGGAATGAATATATTTGATCATAATTAGGTAAAAGAACATTAGATATGAAAGAAATAACATCGTCGATTGTTCGATGCGAAAAAGTGCATCAAAAAGTATAGAAAATTTTGGGTTCAAAACCACTTATTTTCAGAGTTTATTTACTGCCCTATAAGTCTTTAACACACACATAAACATAACTTGGTCATTTAAATGCTCAAACTTCACTCACACATTTCATCAACTAGGTGGAGTGTGTGAGAGTTGATTTTATTTCCACTTAAATCAAGTGTGTGGCAGCCCTTAATTACATTCCCAAGCTTTCATTTACACACAACAACATGTTATTTAAAGTTCATCATCATCTAGTTAGGGTTCCACACTTAATTGAAGTGTAGAACACCAACACAACTCAAAAAAAATCTGTACAATGAAAATTTCAGCAGTGCACTGCAGTTTTCAGCAAAGGCAAGAAAGAAATCAGATGATATCTTACTTGCTTCTTGTTAAAAGGGTTTGGAGGGGCTTGTAAGAGGTCTTAGAGGGATTGTTTGAAGCTTGTAAGGGCTGCTCCTTCACTCTTTTCTGCTGGTCGTCCAAGCTACTACACTTCCTTCGCGTTTCTACCTCTTTCACGCCTGTTCTATTTCGGTTCTGCTCCCTCTTCACGACCAGCTCTGTTCTGCTCTTGATAGGCACGTCCAAGCTGCTGGTTGCTTCTTCTTTTCGTGCCTTCTTCCTCTCTTCTTTTGGCCTTTCACTTCTGCTCTTGATCTCTTCCTTGATTCTGCTCTGTTTCAGATCTGAACGCTGCAGCTGCGCTGCTGTCTCTGGTTCACGGCTCCTTCAGTTTTCACGACTGAAATGCTGCTGTGTTTCTCAAAAAAATCAGATAAAGGTCATATTTATAGAGTTAACCTTCCCATAATTTCATTCCTTAACCTCATCTCTTCGAATTTACATAACTTCCTCTCAATTTCCTTGTGTTTCGCGGCTGCCCTTCTTTGTTGTCAATTTCCTGGCAGCTTGCTTCTCTTTTTATTTTTCTTCTTCAATTTGGCTTCTAAGCATTTTGTTTATATATTTCATTAATGTTTTATGGAATATCAAGCTTTTCCCTTTAATTTATTTTAATTATCATCCATTTCCTTAACTAATAAAACTTAGTGATTGGTCATTTATTCTAAATGACGAATCCTGAAATTTTCAATTGTGCATCCACTCACATTGTTCTCATTAATTTGTCTCTTCTTTATGAATGAATTATTTTACTCTTCTTTGATCTATTTTTTTACTAAATTTATTGCGATATTCTTCTAGAATAAGCGTTCGCTCTTCGACGAATCGCTTTAGATTAATACTAACTATATTTATATTTATTTGCTAGTTTTATTATTTAAATTTGCTATCTTTAGCTTCTAACGTTATGACGTTACCATTTGGGACCAGGGGTTTACATATATATACAACACTTAGAGCAAAAATAGATGAAACAAAGCAAGAAGTGGTCATGAGATTATAAGCAAAGATAGACCAGCTGTGAAAAAAAAAACAGAACCGTGAGAGGGAGAGAGCAAGAGGGACGGCCAAGTAAGAAGGAAGAAGAAAGGGAGCTTCCATCAACTACTCAAGGCTCAAATCACATCTCTAGGGTTTCTTTCAAGCTAATCTCACCATTCTAAGCAAGAAACAAGGTGAGATATCATATCTTCTCTCAATCTTGATGTTAGTTGGTGTTGTATGAGTTGATGAAAGCTATATGGTTGTAGTGTCTTGTGATGGGTGTTCTACACTTCAAACAAGTGTAGAATCCTAACTAGGTGATATAAAAGTTTAAATGACATGTTATTGTGTGTAAATGGTAGGTTAGGGTTTATGGTTATTAAACTTTAAAGTGAGATTTAAAGCCATAAAGTGTTAAAAAGATTGTAGACTAGTTGTTTGATGAAAAGATTGTGAGAGATTGTCTTGTAAAAATTAAAAAGCTCTACTCTTTAATGGGTATGTGTGTATGTTAAGGCCATGAAGGACAGTAGGTAACCTCTAATTTTTGGTTGATTTGAACTCAAATTTAAGTATAATTAAGGTTAGGAAAGCATATAGAAGTGATAGGATTGTTAAAAGAGTAGTTTTAGACAATTTGGAGAATCTCGAGCTCAAACAATGGGACAGAGGTGACCTGCACAAGTCTGACTTATTTGGGGTTGTTCTAGACCTCAAATCATGCCTAAGAGTCATAGAAAACCATAGGTTTTGGAAGCGAACGATTCTGATAAAAATTACGCAAGTTATGATCAAAATAGTACGGTTAGAGGGTTGTAGGGAAAAATATCTATGTAAATGCAATTTTTATTGCATGAAATGAATTTATTTGATCATAATTAATTAAAAAACCTTAGATACAAAAGAAAAATCACCGTCGCTTATCCGATGCGAAAATGTGCATCAAAAAGTGCCCGAAAAAAGGTATTTTTCTTAGATTTGAAATAGTAAATGATAGAATTTTTCGATGAAATTTTATGGGTGACCAGAATGTGAGATAAGAGGATTGTAGGAAAAAGAACGAAAGAAAACAGAGCCCAGAGCAAAGTTGTGCGTTACATTCTGTTTTGGGGTGTCAAAAGAGGCGTAAAATTTTGACTTTTCGTTTCGGGCCTCTGAAAATTATACGGACTGCATGAGGGTATCTCTGGGAGTGTATAACTAAAAATTTTGTAAGAAAATCAGAATTTAAAAGCCTCGGTTAAGTTAGAAACTAAGTGGGAAGGTTGTAGTCTAAAGCGGTCTTAATAAAGTTAATTGTAGTCAAAGTTTCAATTGTAGTTCAATGAAGCTCATTTTAGCAAAGTTTGAATAAGAATGTGATATGTAAGTTCAGAGCAAAGGGAGACCCATTAGAGCCCGTTGGCGAGCGAAGATACGAGGTAAGTGTTTCGTCACTTGCGGTTGCTTTAAATTCTATTTTAAATTTTGATTATTGTGTTAAATGGAAATAAAAATGACTTTTAACTTTCAAAGTTCAAATTTTGAGTATGTGGATTTCTTATGGAATCCATAAAGTGATTAAAATCAATATTAAGTTGTTTAAAAAAAAAAGAGTTAAATCAAGAGTGTTTTAAAGTTTCAAAAATAATTAGTTTTGTGCTTTTGCACTTGATGAGTTAGTTTTAAAAACCCATGTATATGTCTTAAGACTATATAAGATTTAGCGCTACGTGACGATGCAGAAAATTCCGTCCGTACTCGCTCAGATTATAGAGAAATTAGCACTACGCGACGATGCAGAAAATTCTGTCCGTAGTTGCTTAGTTTTCCTAGAAAGTATAATACTATGTTGCGATGTAGACAATTCTGCACGTAGTTAGTTAGTTACAGTTTGACACTACGTAGCGATGCAGTATATTCCGCTCGTAGTCGCCCAGAGCTATAGTACTACGTTGCAATGCAGAAAATTCCGCATTGTTGTTGCTCAGATATGAGATTTATCACACTACGTTGCGATGCAGTAAATTCCGTATCGTAGTGTTGAGATACCTCAGTAGCTTCACATTAGCATTAGTTAAAATCACCCGTGACGGTTAGAGTACTTTAAGGGTATACGTGGGAATTTTGGAAGAAAACATTAAGATTTTGAAATTTTAAGGATGAATAAGTTTGTAACTTATTACCTTAGTGTCTATTATATTATATTATTATATTGCACTAACTTGTTTAATTATTGTGTAGTTTCCATATTCCATTAGATGTTGTCATTGGACGGGACGATGAGATTTTCACTTCATACATACAGGTGGGCGAGTCATGCAATATGTTTGTGTAAATCATGTATATGGGTTGACTACATCAAATTTGGAAAAATACTTGCATTTTTGGATTGTATAGTTGTAAATATTTTTGTGATTAGTTATGGATTTTCATATAGACATATAGTTATACGTTGTACTATAATTCCATGCTTATTGATTGTAAAATGTGTGGTGATATTGCATGTTTGTGGATAAATGAAGTTGGGAGGAAATGAATACATAGTCGAAGTGTGTTTATTTGTAGGTAAAAATTTTGGAAACGTTAAAAATACAGTCGTTATACTACCGGAATTTTTATAAAATCATTTTAAAATAAAATCGCGAAAAAAAAAAATTATCCACCCAAGTTGAAAAAAAAGAGAAGTAAAGAATACAATTGATGTAAGTTAAGAAAAGCGGGAAAGAATAAGGGGTTCGCTCCGCAAATCTCTCCATTCCGACAAGTCGGATTGTGAGTAGTTCATTGGAATGTCCGGCAGGATCCTCCGAATAAAAGATTAGAGAAAGTCTGGGTTGGATCCTATTATGCCTGTTTTCTCGACTTGGATAAATAGACTGGTAAAAGCCCAACAGATATGAACAGGAGCAAAAGCCCAGAAGGCCCGACCTCTAGCTCGCTCTATCCAGCTCGTGAGCTCGGGAGCTCGCGAGCTGTAGAAACAAGTCAAGCTCATCTCCAGCCCAATCTAGTACCCCTCTACCCCGAGCGGCCCACTAGATTGATAGCCCACTCTAGAAGATGCCTTATACAGCAAGTCATCAGAATCACCAACTCCCATGATTTCACAACGGAATCGCCTATATAATTGCCAGGGAGCATTCAATGCGGCGACCATGCATTTAATGAAGTTGACCTCTCCTGGAGCATAAATGTAGATGTGCGCATGAAAAAAATGATCATTACCTTTGCAATAAATGCAGCATGATTTATGTCAGGATTAGTTGAAAATAACCATCATTTGTAATGTAAACAACACTCTTTGTATCTCTTTTTGTATCTCTCCCCCTCTATAAATAGGGGATATTTTTACTGTACCAATAAACTTAAACACACTAGCATACCATCACTCTGTCGGAATTGATTCAGAGTGACCTGTGGACGTAGGTACAGTCGCCTAACTACGTAAAAATCTTGTCTTTGCATTCATTCTTCCCCCTCCTTTCTGTATTAATTGTTACTTTGCTACTCACCAGCCACGACCAACATTCTTTCACATTTATTACAACAC
>CM034461.1:23784698-23851077 GCA_019925255.1 Litchi chinensis | reverse complement strand
ATGTGTCGACAAAATGGAGAGGTGTTTGATACATGGCACAAAAATGTTAAATATACATATGTGAAATCAAACAAATAAAAGCTAGAGTAAAACAATAAGTTTCTCACGATCACTTGAAGAAAACAAAAAGCAAAAGAATACAAGAAGCAATTCGGTCAACACTCAAGCTTTCCCTCTCTCTCTCTCTCACGACACTCTCTCTTGGCCACTGAAACAAACAAAAAGCAGGTGGTAAAAACAAGAAGGAAGTCAACTAAATGGTGTCTAGTTTGAGACAAAATCAAGAAGGAAGTAAGGAATATGTGTTCGGCTAGAGGAAGAATGTGAAGGCCGAATGCTATGTAAGAGGATTTGAAGCCATTCTTGAGTGAATCTACCACATGCAAGGGTGTAGACCAAGCTAGAAGCCCATTCCATCCATTCGAAGAGGTAAACTTTGATTTCCATGAGTTTTTGTTTAAGCAATTGATGGATTTTTGTGAAATAATGCTTGGGTCTTAGGAATGGAAACCTCATTAGTGTGGAGGTTGACATGTGTGTGAATTGGATGTGGAATTAATTGAGAAAATGGCCATGCATGTTGATATATATTCGGCCAATAGATGAAAAATTGGGATTGAATGAATTTTGAGTGTTTTCCATGAGTTTTGATGTGTTTTGATTGTGTAAAATGATTTGGAATATTGATTTTTGGTGTGTACATGAATTCGGCCAAGAGGGTGTTTTGGTGATAAAAAATGGTTTTTGATTGGTTTATGTGATTTTAGGGAATATTTGGATGATAGAATTAGCATGAAAATTGAAAAAGGATTCGTTGAATGCTAAAAAACCGCTTCGAGAATAAATATTTCATAATTGCTCGAAAGTGGTATTTGGTGAAAATAAATGAAATTGACATTGTCCCTTGATGTGTTTGAATGTAAATTGATAAGAAAACACAAAAAGAATAATAATAAGACATGGTATTAGGTTAAGTTATATAGAAAACTACATATTTGAAAATGTCATTTGATCCGTTCATATGAATTTAGACTTTATTCGATGCGTTTTCGTGAGTAGATAATTAGAATTTCGAATGGAAGATAAACATGAATAATCGAAGTTAAAATGACTTAAAAATGAGATGTTTCAAAATACTAGAATGGTTGGATGTTTGTGTGGATTGACAAGTGGTATTGAAATATGCAGGCAAATTATGTTGGTTGTGACGTAGCCTAAAAACAAAATACAAGAATGTATAGGTTACATGGAGGTGAGGAAACTATCTCGTTGAATTTGAATTTGATAGCGAACTAGGGAATAAGGTCAGTGTCTAAACAAATATGATTTGAAATGTTTTTATTTCTATTCGCATAGATTTTTATATGTTAAATTTAAATTCATGGTGTTACTGATTGAAAGTTAAACTTTTATGATAAATGAATTTTCATACGAGAACCTATTTGCATGAATTTCTAAAGTTTTGCATGAATTGTGAATGATATTATGAAAATAAAATTGAATGGAAATGATTTGTGAGTCTATGACGTGCCGTAAAGGTATCCTGATATTACTGATTGAAGTTAAGTATCTCAAGTGTGCATTGACAGTTTTTGTCGGGAGTGTCTGTCACTAACAGTGGGAGAGAATGTGTCCGTTGGTTTAGTCCTGTGTGCCGTCCAATGCACGTATAGGGTATATTATTAGCTAGCTTCCACCTGAGCAAAGGTAAATTCTGCTCCGTAGCGAAGGTAAATTCCACTACGCAAAGACCGGATAGATATCTTGAGCAAAGGTAAATGTTGTGACAAGACCCGGCCTAGATTCCCTCTAATGAATGTAGCGGTCCTGCTGGGCACCCCTCGAGATAATTCTAATAAAACTCAAAAGGATGTTGTGGAGCAAACTCATAACTATAAATACTTGCACCTAGGAGGCTTTTGTAACGTAAAAACAAAAACGTTGTAAGCTATAAAGCCTAATGAGTGTGTGAGACTTTTGTTTAAATTATGTTTTATAAAATACCTCATGAAAAACATTTTTGAAAACATTTTTCTTTAAAACATTTTATTTCGAAAAACTCAGGTTTTATAAAATCATTTTTAAGTTCTAAAAGTTTTCATCAAGTGCTAAAATAATTTTATAGTTTTATGAAATGTTTCCAAAATATTTCTTTCTAAAATCTACTTTTGGTGGCATGCTTTCTCTGTTTAAATTCTGCACTAATGGGGAACCTAAGGGAAGCTACAACCACATGAACGGGTAGACCAACTCAGCTCAGTGTGGAGGGTCACGTGGCGTAAAGCTAGCGTCACATACCATGACAAAGCTACAAAGACATCCCGCTACTACGTGGCGGAACTACCATCGCACACCGTATAGTGAGATAATACCCCACAAGTGTAGAGGGCGACTCGACAGACATGATAGACTCAATCCCCTCGATGTTATCAGGATTAGCCCTCTCAACATTTGTCATATACTGTGGGGTATACCAGCCAGGTCTAAAGCTAAAATGTCTATCTATTTATAAGCTTGGGCCGTCTACTAGTCTTTGAAAACTTTTTTTTTTCTCTTTTTATAATTTAAATCATATTTCTCTTTCATGCTATAAACATAAAAAGTGCTAAAATAATGCATACCATATTATAAATAAACTATTTATTCTCATACTAAAGTATAAAAATATTTATAAGCTAAAACGAATAATAAAAAGCTAAAATTTATTTCATAATAAACTAAAAATCATTTAATAAGATGTTTACACACTCATTGCTTGCTTACCAATCTAATTGTAGCTTTTGCTCCAACGACCTCCTCAGCTCACTTCTTCACCTACACTTAATCAAAAATGAAATATTTACTTAGCTCGCAGGACACTGCAACTTTTATTATCTCTATAGCTCGCAGGACACTGCAACTTTTATTATCTCTATGACTTATAATCTTAACCAAGATGCTACGAACTGCATTTCACTGTTGGTCCAACTCGAGCTGCAAGCTCGCACCTTAGCTTGCCCAACTCATCTCTCTCAGTAAGCTTTCACTTTAACCAGCTCAGCTCGAATTGCGGGCATTCATCTCAGCAAGCTCGCTCAGCTCACTCTGGCAGCGAGTTGCTACTTTCTTCCAGCTCGGTTCATTCCTCAACACTTCTTAGCTCGCCCTTGCGAGCTACTGCCTCAGGCCGGCTTGGCCATGCATTGCTGATGGACTACGACCTCACTTAGCTTCCTTTATTGAGCTCGCGCTCTAGCCTAGTCCATACAGGCGAGATGGAGAGCAACAGGTATAGCCCAGCTCGCTCCCAATCGACCATCTTTACCAGTTAAAAATGCGCTAAAGGCTTCCTCCAGCTCTCATCTCGCAAGCTCCTACCCTGACTCATATAAACTTATTTCTAACATCTCATTTTCCAGGTTTCACATTTCACATTACTATTAACACACCGTGACCTTACTTCACATTCAAACACTTAACAACATATCATTAGTTCTTCACCAAATTCTCAGGTCGTGACCTCATCAGGTTCCACATCAGAAACTAAATCATCTAAAACCATAAACAAACCACTACAAATAGGCATTATTTCTTAGCTACTTCACTTACCAAACTCTTGCTCAGCCTTTTGTCTTGCTTTCCCCCTCACTGCAACTTTAGAACACCAGGTCTACATTTAAAAATCTCATTAAACACAATGCACAGACCATGAGTTGTTTTTGACAACTTCTTACTTAACACAGAATCATGGAAGCTTACTGTTACCAACTGAATCTTACCACATCTGGTTTCTAAATCTATTATTCACCTTCCAACAACTTGATTTCCTTCAAAAATGGCAGAGGTCTAGCTTGGAATGGCTACAAATCAGCATTCCTTCTTATCTGCCGACCGCCCTCTCACCCTTTCTCTTTCTTCTAGATTTTTCTCTCTTCTACCAACACACTCACCCCACTCACCTATTTATAGGCGTGGGTTAAGCTTGTTTTTTACCCTTAAACTTTCTTAAAATTACAATTTTACCAGATTTTAGAGAATTCTTTACTTTTCCCCAATGTCCTTATCCTTTCTCTTTATTTATAATTTTATCATTCTTATAAAAATCTTTTGTTTATACCAATTACTCCTCAACTTTTAAAATTTAATTTTATTCTCAATCCTTCCGGAAACTCTAATAAAAATTTTATTTCATCTTAGAACACTTTAAAAATCATTTTTATTATTTTATAGACAAAAAATATCTTATTTCGTACATTGATACAATAAAACTCGGGAGAGGGTGTTATAATTCTTTCCCCCTTATAAAAATTTTATCCTTGAAATTTACATATCATACTGAAACAGATGGGGGTATCTATGATACATCTGATCTTCGTGCTCCCAAGTAGCTTATTTTACATCATGATTCCTCCATGATATCTTTATTAAGGAGATTACTTTGTTTTGCAGAACTTGTTCTCTACGATCCAAAATTTGGACTGGTTCATTTTCATAAGTTAAGTTCCTCCTTAACTCTACCGGTTGCTCCCTAAGTATATGGGAGAGATCTAGGATGTACTTGTGGAGCATAGACAAATGAAACACATCATGAATCTTACTTAATTAAGGTGATAGCTCTAACCTGTATGCTATAAGTCCCACTTTTTCCATGATCTCATAAGGTCCACTATAGCGCAGACTCAGCTTCCCACACTTTCCAAATCTTAAGTACACCTTTCCAAAGGGATATCTTGAGGAATACTCTATCACTAACTTCAAACTCGAGGTCCCTACGACGGTTTTCCGCATAGCTTTTCTATCTATCACATGCTATTTTTAGTTTGTCCCTAATGATTTTAATCTTTTTTGTAGTCATTTGGACAAGCTTGAGACCTATCAATTTCCTCTCACCTACCTCATACCAACACACTGGAGTTCGATACTTTCTTCTATAAAGGGCATCGTACAGAGTCATACCTATACTGACCTGATAACTATTATTATATGCGAACTCTACGAGCGATAGATGCGTATCCCAACTCCTTTTGAATTCCAAGACACATGCTCTGAGCATATCCTCGAGTGTCTGGATTGTTCTTTCTGGCCGGCCGTCCGTTTGGGGATGAAAAGCTGTGCTGAAGTTTAGCAAAGTACCTAAGGCTTTCTGTAAGTTGAGCCAAAACTTGGAAGTAAATCTGGGATCGTGATCTGACACAGCAGAAATCAGTATACCATGAAATATGACTATCTCATCTATGTAGAGTTGCACTAACCTACTTAAGAGGTAATTACTCTTAATAAGCAAGAAATGGGTGAACTTCGTTAATCTATCTACTATCACCCATATGGTGTCATGCCCCCTTTGATTGCGCGGAAGCCCTACAATAAAATCCATGGAAATATTCTCCCACTTACATTCTGGAATATCAAGTGGCTACAATAATCATGTCGGTTTTTGGTGCTCTGCTTTGACTTGCTGACAAGTAAAGCATCAGGATACGAACTCTACAATCTCTTTCTTCATCCCTTTCCACCAATAATGTTCCTTTAGGGTGTGGTACATCTTCGTGCTGCCCGGATGCATGACATATGTTGAAGAATGAGCTTCTTCCATGATCTCTCTTTTTAGATCGCCAATGTTTGGCACGCATAAACGCTGTCCCATCATCATTGTACCATCTTCCCTTATCATAAAATCTGTTCAGGGCCCTTCCTCAATTTCTTGCTTTAGCTTTACCAATTGGGGATCTTGCCATTGTTGTTCCCTTATTTGATCTATCAAAATGGGGCGAACATAAAAAGTAGCTAGCAATGCCCCCGAGTCTGGTACACCTAGTCAGACTCCCAGGGACCTCAATTCCATTAGAAGTAAAAGATATACTGTCCTCAAGTGAGCTAGTGAACTCACAGGTCGTCTACTTAAAGCGTTTGCTACTACATTAGCCTTTTCAGGGTTGTTCAATTATAATCTTTAGTCAGCTCTAACCACCTCTGCTGCCTCATATTTAGCTCTTTTTGAGTGAACAGATACTATAAGCTCTTATGATCCATAAAAAATTGACAAGGGACACCATAGAGGTAATGCTTCTAAATTCCTAATGCAAATACTATTGTTGCAAGCTCCAGATTGTAGGTAGGGTAGTTCTGCTCATGCTTCTTCAACTGTTTGGAAGCATATGCTACAACTCTACCATTCTGCATCAGAACACACCCCAAACCTAAGCTTGAGGCATCGTTAAATATTGTAAATCCATCTTCCCCTGTTGGAAAACTTAATACTGGAGCTGATGTTAGTCTTCTTTTTAGCTCATCGAAACTTTACTGGCAGACGTCTGACTATTCAAATCTCTCTTCTTTTCTAGTTAATCGGGTCAACGGGGTTGCTATCCTGAAAAACCTCTCTACAAATTTCCTATAGTAACCTGTCAGTCCGAGGAAACTTTGAACGTTGGTAACGTTAGTAGGCTATCTCCAACTCATTATCGCTTCTATCTTTTGGGGATCCACACTAATTCCTTTAGCTGATACTACATGTAGACCCTTAGTCTCGATTTTTAACTTCCTAGTGTTAGAAGCTAGATTATGAAGTTAAAATGACAAATCTAGTCAACATAAATTTTAACTATGGACATTGAAGAGTGAACGATCGTTCTAGAATTACACAATAACTAATTTAATAAGAAAAAGTCAATGAATGGTAAAATAGTCCGTCCACAAATAAGAGATAATTTACAAAGGACCATATGATCAAGTCTAAAAATGAAAATTTTAGGATTTATCAATTATAGTTAGTAGTCAATTACTAATGAAATAAATTAAACTATAAGTGATAGTCAACAAGTCAAAGGGACAAGCTTGGTATATTAGGAAATGTTATTTATATATATATTCAACACTTAGAGCAATTTTTGAGAGAACAAGAAGCTTTTGTCGTACGAATTAGAGAGTGAGAGAGAGTGATGGTCAAACTAGTCAAATAGGACATGATGGGTATTTTAAGAAAGGTCACTTATATATATAAGTGAGACTTAGAACATTTTTAGAAGAAAAAGAAGAAGAGGTCGTGAGAGATTGAGAGAGAGGCGTGAAGGAGCTATGACAATAAGTTTTTCCACCAACCTTTCTTCAAGCTTCAAGCATTGACTCTAAAGTGTTTTTCAAGCTAAACCCACCAATCTTAAGCAAGAAATAAGGTGAGATATCATCATCTCTCTCTCTTTTATACTAGTTGGAGTTATATGAGTTTGATGAGAGTTATGATGTTATAGTGTTTTGTAATAGATGTTTTACACTTAAAACAAGTGTAGCATAATAAGTGATATGGAAGATTAGATGGTATGTTATTATGTGTGAATGGTAGGCTAGGGTTTATGGATAACAAACTTTAAAGTGAGATTTAAAGCCATAAAGTGTTAAACAAATTATAGATTAGTTGTTTGATAAAAGGATTGTGAGAGATTAACATATAGAATTGACAAGATTTACACTTTGATGTGTATGTGTGTGTGTCATGGCCATGAAGGGCAGTAAGATACCTCTGAGTTTTGATGGATTTGAACTCAAAATTTAACATAATTGAGGTTAAGAAAGCATATAGAAGTAATAGGATTGTAAAATGAGTAGTTTTGAGCAAAAGGGAGATTCTCGAGTCAAACAATGGGACAGTGATGACCTGCACAAGTTTGACTTATTTGGGATTGTTCTAGACCTCAAATCATGCCTAGGATTCATAGAAAACTATAGGTTTTGGAAGGGAACGATTCCAATAAAAATTGCGCAAGTTATGACCAAAATAGTGCGTTTAGAGAGTCGTAATGTGAGATGTCCATGTAAATGCAATTTTTATTGCATGGAATGAATTTATTTTATCATAATTAGGTAAAAGAACCTTAGATACGAAAGAAATAACATCGTCGCTTGTCCGATGCGAAAAAGTGCATCAAAAAGTATAGAAAACTAAGCGTTTTTCCTAGGTTTCACCCCTCAATACTTAGAATTTTTCGAAACCATTTTACGGGGGTGTCCCTAGAGGTGTATAACTAAAAATTTTACGAAGAAATTGGAATTAGGAAGCCTCAGTTAAGTTAGAAGTTAATAAAGAGAGTTGTAGTCAAAAAGTGCATTGTAATAAATTTTTAAAGTTTAAAAGCAATGTGTGTAGTTTATGTAACACATTGTAGCGTATTTTAAATAAGTGATGTGTAGGTGTAGAGCGAGCTAGTGAGGCACGTGAGACTCGTGGAGGCACTTGATATGATTTTCAAAGTTCAAATCTCAAGTTTTGAGTATATGGGTTTCTTATGAAATCCATAAAGTGATTAAATCGATATAAAGTTGTTTTTTTTTAAAAAATAGTTGAATCAAGAAAATTTTTAGAGTTTTAAAAATAAGTAGTTTTGTGCTTTTGCACTTAATAAATTTAGTTTCAAAAACCCATGTATATACCTTAAGAACATATGAGATTTAGCGCTACGTGACGACGCAAAAAATTTCGTCCATAATCACTCAGTCTATAGAGAAATTAGCACTACGGGACGACGCAGAAAATTTCGTCCGTAGTTGCTTAGTTTTCTTAGAATGTATAGCGCTACGTTGCGATGCAAATAATTCCGCACATAGTTGGTTATTTTACAGTTTGGCACTACGTGGCGATGTAGTACATTCCGCTTGTAGTCGCCCAGAGTTATAGCACTACAATTGCGATGTAGAAAATTCCGCATTGTAGTTGCTCGATATGAGATTTTTCACCCTACATTGCGATGCAGCAAATTCCGCATCGTAGTGGTCGAGATATTTCAGCAGCTTCACGTTGGCGTTAGTAAGAATCGCCTGTGATGGTTACTGACAGGTCTTTTTCCTACTCTTCAAATGACCCGCCCGGCACCCCACGGTAACCCTTCAGACAGGATTTCTTTCCGACTGATAGATTCCCGTGAAGCTAAGCCTTTTTAAAACTAAACTCAGAAATCTCATTTCGGAAATTCTTTTTACAAAAAGGTTGTCAGCAGAATAGGGTGGGAACTTTTTTCGATTTAGAAATTATATTTATGCAAAACGTTTCTGTAAGAATTTTGACAGCACAACGACTATTTTTCTGAAAAATGTCACCTAGTGAAATCGAAATCAAAACCTATGCACATTGTAAAATGATCATTTTCTCAACTATAAGGCCTCAGGCCCGTCTTCCATAAATCACATACATTCTTAATATAGATATCGATTTCAAATTAAGTTTATGTTTCTAAAACATGGCATGCATGATCGATTATATATATACATAAAACTCAAGTATGAAATTTATATTTACATATAGTTCAAAAACATCCGTAAGTTCAAAACTATGTATCATACATGAAAGCAAAAAGATATTACAGTCACACTCGACGATATATGCCACTATTCTTGGTAAGAGGTCCCTACTGTCTGGTCACCTGCATTTGTACCTGATCCTGAGAGATTTTTATTTTAAGAAAACAACAACACTAGAGTTAGTACAATTCGCTTAATGTGTATCATTAGCATCTATGCAAAACATAACTAAAATGTCTTTCTTTAATATCATTTTGAAATTTCATTTCATGAACAAAGTCATGCTGTAAAATATAAATGCGACTATATGTCGAGAACCCGAAACATTTCAATGTAGGAATATTCACCTATATTTCTCATATTCAAGTATTCATTTCATACTTGTAATCTTTTAGTGATGGGGATTTTCTTTTTGAAAAGCTTTTTATATGTCATTCACTATCACTTTCGAAGTATACGATACTAACACACTAATGCATGGCAGAGTGAAATCCCTCATCGTCTCAAGCCATGCCGTATGGCGGAGCAGAATCCTTCATCGTCTCAGGTAGTAACTTTTTCGGTATCACGTAGCTGAATTATTCCTCGCTACGGAGCGGAATCTTTCATCGTCTCAGGTAGTAAACTAGTTTAATTATACCTTATAAGGAGTGGAATCCTACATCGTCTCCCAGGCGGAATCCCACATCGCCTCCGGGTACTCTACTGATACCAAAAATCACTTAATATAAGTAGGTACTGTATACTAAAAATCATCTTAGATCACAAGTTTCACCTTTTACCACTCACATTTCACGACAACTTCTATAGTTTAGACAAGTCGGTAAACTTCGTTTTCCATATATGTCTATACATATATATAGATAATCAATTTAAGATTATTAACAATACGATTATATACATTAACATATAATTGTAACGTGAATATAAATATTTCTTAATTCAAAATACTTTCATTAGAACACTTACTTGAATTTCCTAACCAGTTAACTTTTCCTAACAACAGGAAACCTTCGTTATTCGCCTCAGAAAATCCTACACATTAATCACTATCGATTTTTTAGACTACAATTCAAATGATGTTATTAGCTCGAACCTATAAACATAAAAATTCAATTAATCCTTCAATGAATAAATTACTTCGATACGTCGCTTGATAATCCATTTTCATCTCAATTATTCTTAATTATTATTCATTTACGATTCTAATTGTTTAAACACTATGAATATGTCAATTTGAAACTAAAATTGCACAAACGAAATTTTACAACAACCTTGAACTCAAACCTTTCCTCTAGCCTCACCTAAACAATAACTGTAAACCCCTAGTCTCAATTTATAATCTCCTAGTGTTAAAAGATGGATTAGAGAGTTAAAATAAATCTCTATATTAAATTAATTGAATTTTATGGTATTAGAGATTTAAAAATTTAAGGTTGACGACGAAATTCGTCAACTATAAAATTTTTAGTAGCATTGCAATAAAATCAAGTTAGTATTAATCTAAATCGATTCATCGATTTTGTGAACGCTCATCCTAGAACTTCACAACAATCAAATTAGTAAGGAAAAATATTAATGAAGAGTAAAATAACACATCCGCAAACAAGAGACAAGCGAAAGGAAACAATACTAGTAAGTGCACAATTGAGAATTTAGAACGTGTTATTTAGAATGGTTAATTAATAACTAAATTTAATTTAGTTAAAGAGATGGTTGATAATTAAAATAAATCAAGGGACAAGTTTGACTCTTCATAAAATATCAATGAAATATATATATAATACATAAAACAAATGATGAAAGAAAAGTGGAAACAAACATGGATGGGCAAACATGAAAAACAAGGAAATGAGAGGAGGTGGAAGTGAAATTAAAATATGATGGGGCTTGAATGCAATTAGGATAAGTGTTATTAGTATATAAGTGACCCTTAGCTGAAAATTTCAGCAAACAAAGAAACCATTCAGTCGAGTGAAACAAGAAGATTCGAGAGAGTCAAGACCGAAAGAGCAGATCACGCGTGAATCAGAAATTGCAGTCGTGAATCAAAGCTGAACCGAAGAGGATCAAGACCCGAAGTGTAAGGCAAGGAGAAGAGAAGAAGAAGGCGTGAAAAGAAGAAGAAAATCAACTGCTGGTCGTGCATAATAGCAGCAACACAAAACAGAACAGAAGCAGAAACATGAAGGAAGTGCAGAGGTGTTGGACGCCAAACCAGAAAAGTGGAAGAAGAAGCAATCATTCCAGCCCTTCCTAACCTCAAATACACTTCTCTAAGACCTCTCCTAAGTCCTCTCTGAAGGGGAAAAACAACAATTGTTTTATAAAATAAAGTTTTGCGGAACATTGAGTTTTAAAAATTTTTAGAAAACTCATGAACCCTAGATCCATAAAACAATGAAATAAAATAATAAAACTAAATAAAGATCGAATCTTATACCTTTTGTATTGATCTCTGTGGATTGCTCACCACCTTGTCTTCCTTGATATGACTCTACACCAAGAAACAAGTGAGTGGGCACAATTATATAGAATTGTGCTCACTTTTTATTGAATTCTTTTCTCAAAAGAACAAATATATATCTAAGAGGTGAGAATAGGTTTTTGTTTTAAAGAACGTAAAACAAAACCTAAGTATATCTTCTGTTTGGAAAAGAATACTATTTCTTTTCTATTTATAGGCAACCAATTAGGGTTTTAAATAATCAAAATTAATATTTAACCCAAAGTTTATTAAAATTAAACTTTTGCCCATATAACATAATTAATTCACAATTAATTCATGTTATATTTTGTAATCATACTTGTGACCTATAATTAATTCATAATTAATTTATACTCGGTCACAACTAAGAATTGAATTCAAGACCTCTTATAAAATTAATTAAATAATTATTAATTCATAATTAATAATTAACTAATTAATAATTTGAATAATCAATATTATTCAAATACCAAGTGAACACATATTTTGCTACTTATGTAACAACTATAATTGAACGATCCAATTACAATATTCTATATACACGTTTCTTATAGTGAAATGAGCTATCAAAGGGACCCGATGGACCTACAGTTTTGAGCTCCAATAATATCGGAATTATTAATTAAACTCTTTAATTAAATAATTCACTATTATTAATCTTAGAGTTACTCCACTAAAAACCTAAGATTGTACTCTCAAAACTATAGATGTTTTTATATAATCTGAAATTTTCAGTGTCCATTGATATAATCACTACATATGATTTGACCCTCTACAAATAGTTCATAATTAGAGTTAGGTCATAATGTCCGTTATACCCCTCTAATTATATCTTGATCCTTAAGTACCATTGATTCTCTAATGAACAATATATTCATAACAACTTATGAATTTATCTTTCCGTTTACATATGAACAGAAAGTTGAGCGCTCTTATTGTTCAAGACTTGAATCAACCCTTAAGAGAACTATTTCTCTACTTCTCGCAAGAAGGAGTGGATTCCACTATTGTATAGAATGTTCCCAGCTACTTACTAAATCATATCCCCAAAGTACGAAGTTATTGATCGAGCATCTATATCGATCTCACCTATGTAAATCAAAGGACATAACTCAACAAGTAGGAGTCCATAATACACTCAGGATTAAGATCAATTCATATATGATCATCTAGTCGATAAATATAAATCTCTAAGTTTAACGGATATTAATTAGAGACTCATGTTTATCGTGGTCCAGTCTTATATAATCTTTATTATATAAGGTGCCTCCATTTTCATATCACTACATGAATAGTCTCGGATAAAACTATTGTACCGAATACAAAATGGACCGCAACTGTAGATTTATCACAAACAAAGTACCTAGCTTCGTTTGCTTTCTACGGACTCTTTAGATTACTTCTCTCAAACTAAATCCGCTTGTATATAGCACTTATATACTTAGTTTGAAAATACATCAGTAATCAAGGATGTTTCTCATGACATATATAATTTTTGCAAAATATATTAATTGAATAAAATGAATACTTTATTATTATTTATTAAAACCGTTTACATAATTACAAGCTCTTAGGGCACAAAATCCAACACTCTCAACTCCCTAAGCTAAGAATCAAGTAAGATTTCAGCTTGATTGTTTTTAATTTTCTGCTGAAACAGAACCAGAATGTGTTGACAGCTTGTTTGTGAAGTTGTTGTTGATTTATGTTGGAATATTGCTTTTAAATCTTGTTAGAACCTCATGTGAGGGTTATGAAACCATAAGAGATGATTATTGTGTGTAATTGATGCCATAAAAGATGTAAATATGGGCTGTCATATGTACAAACGAAATAGAAACCGAAAATGGTGTTTATGCACACCAAGTGGTTGATTGAAGTCTTGAGTGAATTTTGAGCACTCTAATGACCAAGTTAGACCTATGAATGTATTAGAGACTTGAAGGGCAGTAGTTAGACCTTGAAATTAGATGGTTTTGAAACCAATTTTAAGCCTTAAAGAGGTTAGAAAAGTTAGAGAGGTATTTAGAGTTGCAAAGACATAGTTGTGGTAAAAAATGTCAATCCCGAGCTGAATTTTTAGCTAGAGGAGACCTGACTATATTTGTCTTATTTAGGGGTGTTCTACACCTCAAATGATGCCTAGGAACCATAGAAAACCATAGGTTTTGGAACGGATCGAATCCGATAAAAATTGTGCAAGTTATGCACAAAATAGTGTCGTTAGAACTCTGAGAAGTGAAACGGCTAGCTTAACGCAATTTTTATGGCTTGAAATGAGTTTAGTTAGTCATTATTAGTTAAATGAAGCTTAGTTATAAAAGAAAATCTAGCGTCGCTAATCCGAAACCCAAAGTTTATTAAACGGGCATTAAAATGCACCCGAAAGTGTCCAAAATGGACGTTTTCATTAGATTTGACTTAGCAAACGATAATATTTCTCAATGAAATTTGTCGTGTGACTAGAATGTGATGTAAGTGAGCCGTAGGAAAAAGAACGAAGGAAAACGGAGCCCTGCGCAGCAGGTTATCGTCTTTTTTGTCAAGGGCTATCCATTTTAAATAAAATTGTGATTTTTCGTTTTAAGCCTCCGACAAGTAAATGGACCGTGTGGGGATATCCCTAGGGGTCCAAAACTAAAAATTTTTCACAAAAATCGGGATTTGAGAGTCTCGGTTGAATTAGAAACGAGTTAGGAGCTATATAGAAAGAATAGAGAGAATTGGGCATAGTTGGGAATTCCTAACATATAGTTGAGAAATGGAGGTTTTTGTTAATAGTAATGAAGAGAACTTATTGTGTAGGTGACGAGCGCGTGAGCGGCGTCCAGGAGCCTCGTCGAAACGCTTGACGCGGCCTTGAGGTAAGTGGTTCGCCACTTGTAGTTGCTTAGATTCCATGTCAATCTTTTATTGTCGAAATGAATATATTAGCTAAGTACTAAAGAAAAATGAATGTGATTGTCAATATTGAAGTTTAAGTTGAAAGTTTAGATTCCTATGGGATCTATCGCAGTTGAGATGAATGTTAAGTTGTCAAGAAAAGAATTTGAAATGAGAAAATTTCAAGATTTTTCAAACTAGTGACATTTGTGCTTTTGCACTTAAAGAAATGTATTATGAAAACCCATGTGTACACCTTAAAAGCTATGAGATTTAGCGTTACGTAACGATGCAGATAATTCCGTCTGTAATCGCTCAATTTATAGAAAAGTATAGCGCTACGTTGCGATGCAGACAATTCCGCACGTAGTTGGTTAGTTGACAGTTAGCGCTACGACGCGATGCAGTAAATTCCGCTCGTAGTCGTCTAGAGATTTAGCACTATATTTGCGATGCAGAGAATTCCGCATTGTAGTTGTTCAGTGAATAATTTAGCGCCCTATGTACGATGCAGTAAATTCCGTAACGTAGTGGTTGGGATGCATTAGTAAGCTTCACGTTGGCATTAGTTAAAATCGCCCGTGATGGTTAGAACGAGTCAAGGGTATACATGGAGAGTTTGAAACAAAATTTTAAGACTTGTAAATTGTATGTTAGTATGTGTGATATGATATCCTATGATGTTATCGCACTAACTTGTTGTTCATTTTGTAGCTTGTTTGTTTTCATTTCGTGCCACCGCCGGACGAGACCGACTTTTACTTATATATATATCTATAGGTGGGCAATCGCGCAAGACGCTGGGATATATTTTGTATATGTATTTAATCGTGTATATTGTGAATTTGAATGATGTAGGGATTGTAAAAGTGATAAATATTCTTGCATTTATACATTTGGTGCACTTATGTATCTTATGAATTGTTTATGCTTATGAAACTGTGATGAATGATGCATGATTGAGAATAAAGAAGTTGGGAGGTTTACAGAAATAGTTGAAGTGTTGTTTTCTTGACAGGTGAAATTTTTGGTTTATCAAAAACGCAGCCGTTATGCTGCCGAAATTTTTATAAAATGCATTTGAAATAGAATCAAAGAAAAGTTTATCCCTCCCAACCAGTTACAGAGAAAATCAAATCACTAAGTTTTAACGAGTAAACCGGAATAGAAAGATAGGGTTTGCTTCCCGGAGGTCTTCGATCCGACGAGTCGGTTTCAAGGAGTCCGTTGAAGTGCCCGGCAGGATCCTCCAGACGAGAGCTTAGATAAGGTCTGGGAAGGGTCCTGTCAAGTTGGTATCAGAGCCCGGTTCTCGTTCAGTTAAGAGAAAGTTTTAAAAGAAACGTTTGAGTTATTTCGCATAAAGTATGCGTTAGTAATGCATAAGATAAATCATGAGTTTTATTGCTTAAATTGAGCATGTTATGAATATGCATCAAAGCAAGTTGCTAAGTAAAAAGTTATGCAATAGATTGTGAGTAAAGATATGCATGAGATTCTAAGTTAAATATCGCATGAAATTATCATGCCAGATTTTATTGAGTTAGTTTGCTAAAACTTGAAATCTTTGATATTGTGGCTATTAGTGTACTAGTACATGCTTAGCTATGCAGCATAGAGATCGTCCGAGGACGAGACAGGCAGCCGCAGAGGCACCCCATCATCAGATGAGCATGTTGACGAGTCCGTCAACGTGCCAGCTAGTTCCTCACACCCAGGGCCGTCACAGTCAGTCAGATCAGAGCCTGCCCCAGGACCTACTCCAGGGCAGATGGAGCAGATGGCCCAAATGTTAACCGCGGTCCTTAAGTACTCACGGGAGACAGGGGCAACTGTAGAGCGTGCCTGCAGGTTAGGCGCGAAGCCATATGACGGGACTGGGGATCCCGAGAGAGCATGGTCATGGCTAGAGATGAACGAAGAAATATTATAGGTCATGGGATGCATAGAAGATCAGATGGTCACCTTCTCAGCTTTCCTGTTGAAGGACCGACTCAAAGATTGGTGGAAGGCGTATCAGAGAGCACATCCAGCCAGGATATCTTGGGAAGAATTTAAGAAAGAGTTTATAGATGAGTTTTTCCTGAAAGTTTATAGAGATCCTAAGATTGAGGAGTTTTACAGGTTAAACTAGGGGGGACTCTATAGTGACAGAATATGAAAAGAGGTTCTCCGGACTAGTTCGTCTGGTTCCTTACATTGCGGAAAATGAAGAACAGAAAATCGACAGATTTATGACAGACTTAAATCCCTCAGTCAGGACTATTGTGACGTCCTCAGAACATACGAGATATGGACAGTTGGTGGAGGCAGCCACCAGAGTTGAGCAGAGTGCCCAGATGGCCCTGAAACAAAGTCACAATTCAGTTAAAAGCGAAGTTGGACCGGTAGCCATCAGGGAGAGTCTAGTAAGGTGCCTAAGAGTGGTCAGCGCCAACATGGTCACAGAGTCGGCAACAGAGCCAGAGACCCCAGACAAGTCAGAGTTCTGTTCGGTCGACAGTAGGGTCCAGAAGCCAGCAGAGCTGGAGGAGCAGACCAGTGTGTGCTAGATGTAGCCGGTTACACCATGGTGAGTGCCTACAAGGCAAGACCGGATGCTTTAGATGTGGACAGGAGGGCCATTACATACGAGATTGTCCTAGTGCAGTGGCTTCTAGTCCATCCGAGGCCATATCTACAGTTTAGGGACAGACTAGTGGGGGTCGTGGACCAGAGAAAGGAGGCCCCCAGATCAGAGGAGCTACAGCCCCAGAGCCACCTAGCAGTGGTACGAGCAGAGGTAGACCGCCCAGAGCACCGACGGGTAGACCTCGCAGTCAGGCTGCCCGAGTATATACAGTGACCCAGCAGGCGGCAGATGCTACACCAGATGTGGTCACAGTATCCTTTCTCTATTTGATACTGATACTCATGTATTGGTGGACCCAGGAGCCACCCATTCTTTTATTTCTTGAGAGTTCATAGATAGAGTCGGGATAGAGTTGAGACCGACCGAGTGTAGTATGGTAGTGTCACTTCCCACGGGTGATTCGCTTATTGCGGATAGAGTCTACAGGGGAAGTAAGGTGACTATAGCAAGTCATGAGTTCGAGGCTGATCTAATAGTACTCAATATTCATGACTTTGATATCATTTTGAGCATGGATTGGCTAGCTAAGCATCGCACTACCGTAGATTGCTACAGGAAGGAGGTCCAGTTCAGTCAGCCTGGGGAACCTGATGTGATCTTTTATGGAGAGAAGAAAATACTCTCTACAAGCTTAGTAAGTGTGATACAAGCAAACAAAATGCTCCTTAAATCATGCCAGGGGTGCTTAGTTTATGCAATAGAAGCTAGCAGTAGTGAGTTACAGTTGCAGTAGTTCCTGTAGTGAACGAGTTCTTTGATGTATTCCCAGAGGACCTACCAGGATTACCTCCGGATAGAGAATTTGAGTTCGAAATTGAGCTAGCACCTGGCACAGAGCCCATTTCTATAGCTCCGTATCGAATGACATCAGCACAGTTAAAGGAGTTGAAGGTGCAAATGGAAGAATTGTTGAGTAAAGGCTTCGTTAAGGCGAGTACATCACCGTGGGGAGCTCTAGTGTTAATTGTTAAGAAGAAAGATGGAAGCCTTCGTTTATGTATCGATTATAGACAGCTCAACAAATTAACCATCCGGAATCAGTATCCGCTACCAAGAATCAATGATCTATTTAATCAGCTACAATGAGCTAAGAAGATAGATCTATGATCGGGGTATCATCAGTTGAAGGTGCGTAGGGAAGATGTTCCCAAGACGGCCTTCAGAATTAGGTATGGGCATTATGAGTTTTGGTGATGCCATTCGGCTTAACCAGCGCCCCAGCAGCTTTTATGGAATTGATGAATCGTGTCTTCAGACCTTATTTAGACAGGTTCGTTATAGTCTTCATCGATGATATCCTGGTATATTCAGGTAGTAAAGAGGAGCATGCAGAGCACCTGAGGATAGTATTGCAGACTCTGAGAGAGCATCAGCTTTATGAAAAGTTTAGCAAGTGCCAGTTTTGGCTAGACTGCGTGGCATTTTTGGGCCATGTGGTATCAGCAGAGGGTATTTCAGTAGATTCCCAAAAAATAAAGGTCATTGTAAATTAGAAGCCACCCACGAACGTAATCGAAGTCAGAAGCTTCTTGGGTTTAGCTGGTTATTACAGACAGTTCGTGGAAGGGTTCTCAAAGATAGCTACTCCACTAACAAGTTAACAAGAAAATAAGAGAAATTCATCTGGTCAGAAGCCTGTCAGAGTAGTTTCGATAAGTTAAAGCGAAGGCTGACTACTGCACCAGTGCTTACACTTCCCTCTGGAAGTGAGGGATTTACAGTATATTGAATACCACCCAGGCAAGGCAAACGTAGTAGCAAACGCACTAAACAGGAAGCCCTCTAGTTCCCTAGCTCAGTTTAAAGTAGAGTACTTACCGATGCTAGTAAAGTTGAGATCTATGGGGGTCAGTTTAGAGACAACAGAGTCAGGTGCTTTATTAGCAGTTTTCCATGTTCGACCAATGTTAGTGGACAGAGTTAGAGACTTGCAAGCTCAGGATCAGTATTGGATGAAATTGAAAAGCAAGATAGAGGCTGGACAGCAGAGTAGCTTCACCTTGCGAGGTGATGGAATACTAGTATTGGGCCAAAGATTGTGTGTGCCAGATGAAGCAGAGCTAAAGAAAGAACTCATGGAAGAAGAACACTTCTCGGCATATGCTATGCATCCAGGGAGTACTAAGATGTATCGGACTCTGAGAGACCACTACTAGTGGAAGAGGTATGAAGAGAGAAATAGCAGAGTTCGTATCCAAGTGCTTAACCTGTCAACAAATCAAGATTGAGCATAAGAAACCCGTAGGTTTACTACAGCCTCTATCCATTCCTGAGTGGAAATGGGAAAGGATCACGATGGATTTCGTGACGGGACTTCCCAAGACACAGCGTGGATATGATGCCATTTGGGTTATCGTGGACAGATTGACGAAGTTGGCCCATTTCATTGATACTAATAATACCTATTCTCTGGAAAGATATGCACAGTTGTATGTAGACGAGATTGTGAGACTGCATGGCGCACCAGTGTCCATTGTATCAGACAGAGATTCTTGTTTCACTTCTCGATTCTGGCCGAAGCTACAAGAAGCCATGGGGACCAGATTGCACTTCAGTACTGCGTTTTACCCACAAACAGATAGCCAATCAGAGAAAACTATCCAAACTCTTGAAGATATGTTGAGAGCCTGTGTGATGGAGTTTAAAGGAAGCTGGGATAATTACCTAGCATTGATAGAGTTTGCCACAACAATAGCTATCAATCCAGCATCGGTATGGCACCGTATGAGGCGTTGTATGGCAGAAAGTGCAGAACCCCAGTTTGTTGGGACGAAAGGGGGGAGAGAAGATTAATTGGCCCAAAGATTGTCCAAGATACAACCGAGAAGATAAATATGATAAGAGAGCGGTTGAAGATAGTAAGCGACAGGCAGAAAAGCTATGCAGACAATCGAAGAAGAGACTTAAAGTTTGAAGTGGGTGATAGAGTATTCCTACGAGTCTCACCCTGGAAGGGTATATTAGCTTGACGAGCGAACGAAAATGTTAACAAAACGAGAATTTAATCGAATAAGAGACGAAAAAGACACGGAAGGATATCGAGGGGTGTTGCCGTGAGAGAGCATCAAGAAAAGGAGATGAGAATAAAATTAAAAAGAAATGGGACAAGATGCAAATATTAGAAGTTGTTGATTATAAATATCAACACTTAGCAAATTTTCAGCAGAAAATTCCAGCCCCTTTCAGTCAAAAACAGTCACTGCCGAGAGAACAACCGAGAAGCTTCGTGAGAAGAAAAGAGAGGAGAACCAGAAGAGAGAAGAGAGGCAACCAGCAAGCAAGAAGAAGCCTTGAGCAGCAGAAACAGTCTAGAACAAGCAAAGAAGTCGAGCAAGAAGCAGATCCAGCGCGCCAGCAGCTCGCGCGAAGGACAGCTCGCGAGTTGGAGTAGAACAGCTCGTGTGAGGGGGATCCAAGGCAGTAAAACTACAGTTTCTAGGCAGCAAAGGAAGAGGACAAGCAGAAGAGGAGAGGTGCTGGTCTGGTCGAGCAGAAACGGACGCAAAACAGCAAGCGAAACAGACCCAGACGCGAGCTGGAACAGAATCGCGACGGGGTGCAGCAAGCTGGTCGGCCAGGGAAGAAAGAACCTCCCAACCAGCCTTCCATCCCCTCAATCCACCTCTTAGGGTCCTTAGTAAGTCATCTAAACTCTCCCTAACCAGCCTAAGCGGGATTACACTCCATTTTCTTCAAATTGATGCTGAAACAGAACAGAAATTGTGACAACTTTTGTTGTTGTGGTTGTGTTGTTGATTTGGTCGATCAGATTGCTTTTAAATATTGTTAGAACCTCATGAGATTGTTATATAATCATTAAGGTTGAGTTTTGAGTGTAATAGCTACCTTAAATTGATGTAAATGGGCTGTTACACCCTCCCTCAAAATAAAAACCGAGATTGGTGCTTTATGCACACCAAGTGATTGAGAAAAGTCTCGAGTGAATTTTGAGCACTCTAATGACCAAGTTAGACCTATGGATGTATTAGAGACTTGAAGGGCAGTAGTTAGACCTTGAAATTAGATGGTTTTGAAACCAATTTCAAGCCTCAAAGAGGTTAGAAACGTTAGAGAAGTGTTTAGAATTTCAAAGGCATTGTTATAGACAAAAAGGGGATTCCCGAGCTCAAATTTGAGCTAGAGGAGACCTGACCATATTTGGCTTATTTAGGGGTGTTCTATATCTCAAATGATGCCTAGGAATCATAGAAAACCATAGGTTTTGGAACGGATCGAATCCGATAAAAATTGTGCAAGTTATGCACAATATAGTGCCATTAGAGCTCTGAGAAGTGAAACGGTTAGCTTAACAATTTTTATGGCACGAAATGAGTTTAGTTAGTCATTATAAGTTAAATGAAGCTTAATTATGGAATAAAATCTAGTGTCGCTAATCCGAAATCAAGAGTTTGCAAAACGTGCATTAAATTACGCCCGAAAGTGTCCAAAACGGATGTTTTCATTCGATTTGACTTAGCAAACGATAATATTTCTCAATGAAATTTGTCGTGTGACTAGAATGTGATATAAGTGAGCCATAGGAAAAAGAACGAAGGAAAACGGAGGCCCGAGCAGCAGGTTATCGCCTGTTCTGTCAAGGGCTGTCCACTTGAATTAAAAATGTGATTTTTCGTTTTAAGCCTTCGACAAGTAAACGGACCATGTGGGGATATCCCTAGGGGTCCAAAACTAAAAATTTTCCACAAAAATCGGGATTTGAGAGTCTCGGTTGAATTAGAAACAAGTTAGGAGCTATATAGAGAGAATTGGGCATAGTTGAGAATTTCTAAGATATAGTTGAGAAATGGAGGTTTTTGTTAATAGTAATGATAAAATCATGTTGTGTAGGTGACGAGCGCGTGAGCGGCGTCCAGGAGCCTCGTTGAGACACTTGATGTGGCCTTGAGGTAAGTGGTTCACCACTTAATAGCTTTTTAAATTGTCATGCAAATTCTTGATGATGTTAAATGACTATAGTAGCTATGTAATAAAGGAAATCGGAAATAATATATAATGATATAGTTAAAAGTTAAGCGTATGGATTCCTATGTAATCCATATGTTTCTAGAAAATGATTATGAGTTGTATGTAGAGAAAATGAACTAAGAAAGCTTTCAAGATTTTCAAATTAGTGAGTTTGTGCTTTTGCACTCAAAGAAAAGTAATATGAAAACCCATGTATACGCCTTAGGAATCATAAGAATTAGCGTTACGTGACGACGCAGAGAATTCTGTCCGTAATCGCTCAGTGTAACAGAAAAGTATAGCGCTACGTTGCGATGCAGACAATTCCGCTACGAAGCGATGTAGTAAATTCCGCTCGTAGTGGTCTAGAGATTTAGCACTACATTTGCGATGCAGAAAATTCCGCATTGTAGTTGTTCAGTGAATAGTTTAGCGCCCTACGTACGATGCAGTAAATTCCGTAATGTAGTGGTTGAGATGCATTAGTAAGCTTCACGTTGGCGTTAGTTAAAATCGCCCGTGATGGTTAGAACGAGTCAAGGGTATACATGGAGAGTTTTAAAAGAAAATTTTAAGACTTGTAAATTATGCGTTAGTATGTGTGATATGATATCCCATGATGTTATCGCACTAACTTGCTGTTTGTTTTGTAGCTTGTTTGTTTCCTTTCGCGCCACCGCCGGACGAGACCGACTTTTGCTTTATATACATTGATAGGTGGGCGATAGCGCAAGACATGTGTATATGCATTTTTGTATATGTATTTATTCTATTAACTTTGTATTACAACGATGTGGAATTTGTAAGTTGTAAATATTCATGCGTTTTATGTATATAGTTCTTATATGTACATGTTGCATTTGAACTCATTGTTTATGCTTATGAAATTGTGATAAATGATGCATGATTGAGAATAAAGAAGTTGGGAGGTGTATTGAAATAGTAGAAGTGTTATTTTCCTTACAGGTCAAATTTTTGGTTTATTAAAAACGTAGCTGTTATGCTGCCGAAATTTTAAAAAAATGAAATTGAAATAGAATTAAACCAAAAGGTTTATTCCTCCCAACCAGTAACAGATAAACTCAAATCACTAAGTTTTAACTAGTAAACCGGATACAGAAAGATAGGGTTCGCTTCTCGGATGTCTTTGATCTGACAAGTCGGCTTTGAGGAATCCGTTGAAGTGCCCGGCAGGATCCTCCAGACGAGAGCTTCGATAAGGTCTGGGAAAGGTCCTGTCACAATTCATATAGCTTATGTTTTAACTTATGCAATCAATGAAAACATAACTTATATAGGCATATAATAGCTTTATGCCTCATGGCAAACTCAAGCATCACTAACGCACATTTTATGCGAATTTTATCTCAACTTAACGAGAACCGGGCTCTGATACCAACTTGACAGGACCCGAACCAGACCTTCTCTAGGCTCTTGTCTGGAGGGTCTCGTCGGGCACTTCAACGAACTTCTTAAACCCGACTCGTTACATTTAAGAAACCCAAGAAGCGAACCCCTATACTTTCTTAGTCGGTTTACTCGTTTAAACTTAAGAATTTGGTTTTTCTTTAAGATAGTTGAGAGTGATAAAATTTTTCGCAATTTCGTTTAAAACAACTTTTAGAAAAATTTTGACAGCATAACGGCTATATTTTTTACAAATCCAAAATTTTACCTGTAAATAAACATACACTTCAACTATAATTGTATTTCCTCCCAACTTATTTATCCACAAACATGCATTTTTCATCACAATTTCGATAGCATTATACATGAACTCATACTAGAAGGTGAATATATACATCATGCATGAAAAATTCATGACAATTTACAAACATATTTATATTTATACAATCCCAAAATGTGCAATATCATAGTTATCATATAATATGTTATATGTATTTTTCGGACTCATTAAATGGGCTGGTAAAAACCCAGTTTAGGCCCGATAAGAAGGCCCGAAAAGTCAACTCAGTCAAGGTCCATCAGACGAGACCCAGTATCAGTTCTAAGCCCAATGAGCTCTGCAGCTCGCTCAGGTAATTTCTTCAGTTGACATCAACGGACCTGTAAGCACAGCCAGGCTACAGCTCGCCTCGTGCACAACTCGTCTCTTAGCGAGCTCCAGCTCGAAACCGTCATACAGTCAGCAGCTCGCTCAAGAGCGTAATAAATGTAATATCTTCCAAAAATAGGCAGTTGCCTAATCCGATCATGATTCTCTCACCAAATATGGCAGTTACCCAATCAAATCGTGATTCCCTCATCAGATATGGAAGTTTATTCAAATTCAAATTCAAGTCAACATTACCCTAGATTTTATGGAAGTAGTTTCCTGATGTTATTCCAACAGATTAGGAAGTGTAATTAATTCATGATTCTCTTCCTGATTTGTGAAAACCAGAATTGTAACGCCTCTTCCCCTATAAATAGGGGTTAAACTTCATTGTAACATATACATAACATTGAATAATATACTGTCACTTTGCCGAGATTAAGAGAGACAGTCGTGGACGTAGGCTTATTATTGCTGAACCACGTAAAACGCTTTGTGTTTCCTCATCTTAATTGGGTTATTTGCCGTGTTATTCTCTTGGTTTTTTGTGCTTTCTCTGTAAACCCCTAGTCTCTATCTATAACCTCTTAGTGTTAAAAGATGGATTAAAGAGGTAAAATAAATCTCTATATTAGATTAATTGAATTTCATGGCGTTAGAGGTTTATCAACTTAAGATTGACGACGAAATTCATCAATTATAAAAGTTAAATAGCATTACAATAGAATCAAGTTAGTGTTAAGCTAAATCGATTCATCGATTTCGTGAACGCCATTCTAGAGTTTCACAACAACCAAATTAGCAAGAAAAAGATCAATGACGAGTAAAATAATTCATCCATAGATAAGAGACAAGTTAAAGAAAATAAAATTTTGAGTGCACGATTAAGAAAATTTTTCATTAGTTGTTCGTAAGTAATGGACAACTATTAAGCGATTTAAATAAGAGATTGATCATAATCAAAATAAATCAAGGGAAAAGCTTGATACTCCATAGAATATTAATAAGATATATAAACAAGACACTTAGAAGCCAAGTGGACAAGTGAAGAGTGCAAAGCTACCATAAAAATAAAAAACAAAAGTAAATCCCGTATAGATTGGAGGATGAGACAAAACGACGGTCAAACGAATTAAAAATGAGACTTAAGTGCCATTTTTATGAAGGTTAATTATATATATTGAATATTTAGCAAGATTTCAACAAGAAAAGATGAAAATAGGTGAGAAATAAGGAAGAAAACAGCAGCTGCCATAAAATAAACAAAACTGGGCAACAGTGAAAAGAACAGAGAATTTGAGAGGAAGTTGTGAGAAATTAAAAAGAGATGGGGCAAGGATGCAAATTAGAGAAGTAGGAGTAGTATATAAGCAACACTTGGCTGAAAAATTTTCAGCAAACAAGACCCATTTTCGTGCCTTCACTCAGCTGGAGAAGTGAATCACCAGAAGAAGACAGCAAACGTGCACACTGCAGGGCAGAAAAGGCAGCAAGGAAAAGTGGAAGAAGACAGCCCATTTCCAGTCCATCCAAGCCTCAAATCTTCTCTTTAAACCCTCTCCCAAGTCCCTCTCAATTCTTTAAGTCAAGAACCAAGTAAGAAATTAGCTTACTCTTCCTTTTCTTTACTAAAAATTCCAGCAGTGTGCTGAATTTGTTTTTGCAGAATTTTATGGTATGTTGTTGGAGGTTTTGCACTAGAAATGGTGTCAAAACCTAAGTGATTGTTATATAACCTTAGAGGAGATGTTTTTGGGTGTAAATGGTAGCTTAGGGTTTTATTTATGGGTTGTTATAGGCTTGAGAATCATAGAAACGAAAATTGATTTTCACACACACCAACTAGTTGATGAAAGTTTTGAGTGAATTGTTAGTGTTCAAATGAACAAGTAATGTTTATGTGTGTTATGACCATATTAGACAGTAAATAAACTCTGAAATTTAGAGGTTTTGAACCAAAGTTTGAGCATAAAAATGATTAGAAAAGCATATGAAAACATATATGAATGATAGAAGCTCAATAGAATTAGTTTTAACAATTTTGTCAATCCCGAGCTGAATTTTTAGCTAGAGAAGACTTGACTATATTTGGCTTATTTGGGGATGTTCTACACCTCAAATGATGCCTAGGAACCATAGAAAACCATAGGTTTTGGAACGGATCGAATCCGATAAAAATTGTGCAAGTTATGCACAAAATAGTGCCGTTAGAGCTCTGAGAAGTGAAACGGCTAGCTTAATGAAATTTTTATGCCATGAAATGAGTTTAGTTAGTCATTATTAGTTAAATGAAGCTTAGTTGTGGAAGAAAAACTAGCGTCGCTAACCCGAAACCAAGAATTTGCAAAACGTGCACTAAGACGCACCCGAAAGTGTCCAAAACGGGCGTTTTCTTTAAATTTAACTTAGCAAATGATAATATTTCTCAACGAAATTTGAGGTGTGACTAGAATGGGATATAAGTGAACCATAGGAAAAAGAACGAAGGAAAACTGAGCCCCGAGCAGCAGGTTATTGTCTGTTCTGTCAAGGGCTGTTCATTTTAAATAAAATTGTGATTTTTCGTTTTAAGCCTCCGACAAGTAAATGGACCATGTGGAGATATCCCTAGGGGTCCAAAACTAAAAATTTTCTACAAAAATCGGGATTTGAGAGTCTCGGTTGAATTAGAAACGAGTTAGGAGCTATATAGAGAAAAATGGTATTAGTTGAGATTATTAACCTTAAGTTGAGAATTTAGATTTTTGTCATAAGTAATAGTGAGAAAATGTTGTGTAGGTGAAGAGCGAGCCATCGAGGGCCCCGAGACTCGTGGAGGCATTTGACACGGCTACGAGGTAAGTGCTTTGTCACTTATAGTTTTTCCAAGTGATATTTTGACTCTTTTTCAATTATGTTAAATAGAAACAACAATGATTTTTAAACCATTAAGGAGTAAGTTGAATATATGGATTCTTATGAAATCCATGAAGTGGTTTAAAGCAATACTAAGTATTTTAAAAAGAAAAGAGTTGAGATGAGAGTTTTTAGAAGTTTCAAAATGAGTTGGTTTTGTGCTTTTGGCACTAAATAAATATAGTTTTAAAACCCATGTATATTCCTTAAGATATAATGAGATTTAGCGCTACATGACGACACAGTAAATTCCATCCGTAGTCGCTCAGATTAGAGAAAAGTTAGCACTAGCGACGACGCAGAAAATTCCGTCCGTAGTTGCCTAGTTTCATAGAAAGTATAAGCGCTATGTTGTGATACAGACAATTCCGCACGTAGTTGACTATTTTTATAGTTTGGCACTATGTGGCGATGCAGAAAATTCCGCTTGTAGTTGCCCAGAGTTTTAGCACTACAATTGCGATGCAGAAAATCCCGCATTGTAGTTGCTTAGTGATAAGCTTTAGCGCCCTACGTGCGATGCAGTAAATTCCGTAACGTAGTGGTTGAGATAACTTAGTAAGCTTCACGTTGGCGTTAGTTCTAATCGCCTGTGATGGTTAGAATGTTTAAAAAGATATACATGAGGGTTTTGAAAGAAATCATAAAACAAATGGTAAATTGTCATGTTAGTGTATGTGATATTATATCTTCGTTGCACTAACTTGTTTGTTTATTTTGTAGCTATTTATATTTCATTGTGTGCCACCGCGGACGACTGGACGACATTATTTTGTTGTGTATATAGGTGGGCGATGCATGACATGTGATGATGTAAAACTTTATGTATGAGATGGATATGTAATTGAGAAACAAACAAAGGTTCATATTTTGAAATTATATATTTGTAAATATTCATGCATTTTATATATATGATGCATCTAGATATATTTTACATGAGTTAGTACTTATAAATTGAGAATTGGGTGTTGATGTTGCATGTTTGTGGAATAATGATGATGATTATTGCATGTTTGGGAATAAAGAAGTTGGGAGGAATTGAGGTTTTAGTCGAAGTGTAAATTTCTTGACAGGTAAATTTTGGTTTATCAAAAATGCAGCCGTTATGCTGCCGAAAATTTTATAAAAATAATTTGAAACAAAAGTCGCGAAAATTTTTATCACTCCCAACTAGTTTAAAAGAAAACTGAATTTTGAGTTTAAACGAGTAAACCGATTACAGAAAGTTAGGGTTCGCTTCTCGGATTTCTTCGATCCGACAAGTCGGTTTCGATAAGTCCGTTGAAGTGCCCGGCAGGATCCTCTAGACAAGAGCATAGATAAAGTCTGGGAAGGGTCTTGTCATTCTCACATTGATTGCAGGTATTGGGCATTGATTACTCGTCGACTGAAATTCAACGTCGACATTTTGGCGCTAGAAGGAGGGCCCAGACTGCAATCTTTTTCATCCCAATTCATCGATTTCTGACATGGCAAAGACTAGATCAAACAGGTATCATGTTGATGATGACCAGGCAGAGAGCCACATGAACCAACCTCAGCAGAACATACAGCCTGTGCAGGATGCACCCATGCATGCAGCAGGAACGTCCCATGGACAGACACCCGGCGCCGCGACAGGCATCCCTCCTCTGCCTCATCGTCAACAGGTTCCAATTGCCTCAATAGCTTAAGGGCAGAATGTGTTGCTGCAAAGGCAAGAAGCGTTGGAAAACACGGTCAGACAGCTCACAGAGGCCGTCAATATACTGGTACAGGCTCAGGTTCAGAATGTACCTAGGGTCGAGATTCAGGTACCAAGGCATGTGCCCCAGCAGCATGAAGCGATGCAGATGCACGAGCAGCTATCGAGGGAAATCTCAAGACTGGCGGGCTCAGCTCGCTCATCCAACGCTCGTTCTAGAGTCGGACGCCCTGTCAGCGAAGAAAGGAGGTCGCACGTCCGGCCAGCCTAGTATTGAGGCAAAGCCAAGATGGACGCTGACGAGCGGAAGTTGGACGCGATGAAGCTAGAGCTGTAGCTCGAAATATTGATAAGGCAAATGGACGACATACAGGGTCCCATCAGCCTGAGGGTTGGCTTGAAGAACACGAAAGGTATGACCCAGAGCATCCAGCTCCAAGTCACGACCACAACAGGAGATACGAGCTCCGAGATCCACAAGTAGAGGAACTCCTCCAGAGGGTCCAGCAGTTGGAGGCACGACCTGGAGTCCCAGAGCAGCGTGGGCTCTACGAGGAGAGGACCCCCTTTACAAGGGAGATTGAGACACAGCCTCTCCCTCCGAGGTTTAAAGTGCCGAGCATTCAGCAGTACAACGGGGACAGTGACCCCTATGACCATCTCGACGTCTTTAACGTTCAGATGGACCTGCAAACCAGTAATCCTATGGTGAAGTGCCGAGTATTCCCAACTACTCTGGGAGATATTCCAAGAACATGGTTCAAAAATCTCCCGGCTCGCAGCATTGGCAGTTGGGAGGAATGCCAACAGAAGTTCGTTGGTCAGTACAGGGCACTGAGAAGGCAGCTCGCTCCATCTTGCCACCTAGCTACGATCTTTCAGCGTCAGGGTGAATCGTTGAAGGAATATATCACCAGGTTCAGACGCGAGGTCGCGAATGTTGAGCATCCATCAGATGAGAGTATTTTGACAGCGATCTCGGCTGGGCTGCGCAAGGATGGAAAGTTATACGAGAGCATTTACAAGTCCCGAGTGAAGGATCTGGGGGAGTTCTATGAGCGAGCTGCGAAGGAGATTAGGTGGGAAGAGACCTTCGGCCCAAAGAAACAGAATCAGAAGAATGAAGCGGTCAACTCCAGCCAACCAAAGAAGAGAAATAATGGCAGGAACGAAGAAGGAAGAAATAATGGCTCAAGTAGCCAAATCGCTAAGAAAGCGAGGAGAGAGCCAAGGTGACAGGACCCTTCCCAGACTTATCTAAGCTCTCGTCTGGAGGATCCTGCAGGGCACTTCAACGGATTCCTCAAAACCAACTTGTCGGATCGAAGACATCCGGGAAGCGAACCCTATCTTTCTGTATTCAGTTTACTCGTTAAAACTTAGTGATTTGATTTTATCTGTTACTGGTTGGGAGGGATAAACCTTTTGTTTGATTCTATTTCAATTTCATTTTATAAAAATTTCAACAGCATAACGGCTGTGTTTTTGATAAACCAAAATTTTACCTGTCAAGAAAACAACACTTCCACTATTTCTATAAACCTCCCAACTTCTTTATTCTCAATCATGCATCATTCATCACAGTTTCATAAGCACAAACAATTCATAAGATACATAAGTGCACCAAATGTATAAATGCAAGAATATTTATCACTTTTACAATCCCTACATCATTCAAATTCACAATATACACGATTAAATACATATACAAAATATATCCCAACGTCTTGCGCGATTGCCCACCTATAGATATATATATAAGCAAAAGTCGGTCTCGTCCCGCGGTGGCACGAAATGAAAACAAACAAGCTACAAAACGAACAACAAGTTAGTGCGATAACATCATAAGATATCACATCACACATACTAACATACAATTTACAAGTCTTAAAATTTTCTTTAAAACTCTCCATGTATACCCTTGACTCGTTCTAACCATCACGGGCGATTTTAACTAACGCCAACGTGAAGCTTACTAATGCATCTCAACCACTACGTTACGGAATTTACTGCATCGTACGTAGGGCGCTAAACTATTCACTGAACAACTACAATGCGGAATTCTCTACATCATAAATGTAGTGTTAAATCTCTAGATGACTACGAGCGGAATTTACTGCATCGCTTCGTAGCGCTAACTGTTAACTAACCAACTACGTGCGGAATTGTCTGTCTCGCAACGTAGTGCTATACTTTTCTATAAACTGAGCGATTACAGACGGAATTCTCTGCGTCGTCACATAACGCTAAATCTCATTCACTTATAGGGTATACACATGGGTTTTATTATCAATTTTTCTAGTGCCAAAGCGCAAAACTCTATATTTTCAAAACCTCTAAATACGTTTCTAATTTCATACTCTTTTAACAACAACTGGGTATCAATTTCTATTCTTATATAGGATCCATAGGAACCTATACATTCATACTTTGACATTTATATAAGAAAGCATTCTCATTTTCTTTGATTACTTACTAGCATATTTAATTTCAAACATCAAGCGATTTCATGAAATTGAAAAAGAAGTCAAGTGGCGAACCACTTACCTCAAGGTCGCGTCAAGCGTCTCGACGAGGATCCTGGACGCCGCTCACGCGCTCGTCACCTACACAACAAGTTCTCATCATTACTATTAACAAAACCTCCATTTCTCAACTATATGCTAGGAATTCCCAACTATGCCCAATTCTCTCTATATAGCTCCTAACTCATTTTTAAATCAACCGAGACTCTCAAATCCCAATTTTTGTGGAAAATTTTTAGTTTTGGACCCCTAGGGATATCCCCACACGGTCCGTTTACTTGTCGGAGGCTTAAAACGAAAAGTCACAATTTTATTTAAAATGGACAGCCCTTGACAGAACAGGCGATAACCTGCTGCTCGGGGCTCCGTTTTCCTTCTTTCTTTTTCCTATGGCTCACTTATATCACATTCTAGTCACACGACAAATTTCATTGAGAAATATTATCGTTTGCTATGTCAAATCTAATGAAAACGTCCGTTTTGGACACTTTCGGGTGCAATTTAATGCACGTTTTGTAAACTCTTGGTTTCGGATTAGCGACGCTAAATTTTATTCTATAACTAAGCTTCATTTAACTTATAATGACTAACTAAACTCATTTCGTGTCATAAAAATTGCATTAAGCTAACCGTTTCACTTCTCAGAGCTCCAATGACACTATATTGTGCATAACTTGCACAATTTTTATCGGATTCGATCTGTTCCAAAACCTATGGTTTTCTATGGTTCCTAGGCATCATTTGAGGTTTAGAACACCCCCAAATAAGCCAAATATGGTCAGGTCTCCTCTAGCTCAAATTTGAGCTCAAGAATCCCCTTTTTTTGTCTATAACAATGCCTTTGCAATTCTAAACACTTCTCTAACTTTTCTAACCTCTTTGAGGCTTGAAATTGGTTTCAAAACCATCTAATTTCAAGGTCTAACTACTGCCTTTGAAGTCTCTAATACATACATAGGTCTAACTTGGTCATTAGAGTGCTCAAAATTCACTCAAGACTTTTCTCAATCACTTGGTGTGCATAAAACACCATTTTCGGTTTCTATTTTGAGGGAGGGTGTAACAGCCCATTTACATCAAGTTATGGCATCAATTACACTCAAAACTCCTCATTGATGATTCTACAACAATCATGTAAAGTTCTATCAAGATTTAAAAGCAATCTAACCACACAAATCAACAAAAATTCTGCATCAAGCTTTTTAGCAACATTGCTGAAATTTTCAGCAAGAAAAGATTGAGAAACTTGATTTTCTTACTTGGTTCTTTGTTTGGAGAGTTGAGAGAGACTTGGGAGAGGGTTTAGAGAAGTGTTTGGAGGCTTGAATGGCCTGGGAAGGGGTTATTTTCCTCCATTTTTCTTTGTTGGCCGTCCAGCCCGCTACCCTCTGTCTCGGTTCTGTTTTTTTCGCTTCTGCTCACGTCTCCCACAACCAGCCCTGTTCCGTTTCGCTGCTGGTTCTGATTGCTGGTGCTTCTTCTTCCCTTCTTCTCTTGTTTGGACAGCAAGCTGCAGTGCACGCCAGCCGCTTCTTCCCTCGCGACCAGCATGCAGTTCGGTCTTTCTTCTTCCACGTGATCTGCAACTACTGCCTCGCGTCTGTTCTGCAGGTTGCTGTTTTGTCTTGCTCGATCAGCAGCTACCTTGCTTTCTTCCGTTGCTGATCACTTCTCCCTTCTTCTCTTCTCGGCCTCCTTCTTGGCTCATGCTGAACTGCTCGCTGATATTTCTCTCTCTCGCGCGTCTTCTGCTGGTTTCTCGACTGATGACTGCTTTCGGTTCCAGCAGCTTCCACTTACTTCTTTTGACTAAACGGTTTCTTGATTGCTGAAAATAATCTCAGCCAAGTATCATATATATATATTAGTAATACTTCCTTTAATTACACTCCTTACATCCATCTCTTCCAATTTATTAAACTCCCTCTCTTATTTGTGTACTTTTCTCTTACACCCTTCTTTTTCTATTCTCTTGATAATATTTGCTTCTAATTGATTGGTTGAACAATCACTAATTCTTCTTTAATCATTTAATAACACTTTATTACTTATGGATATTTATGTACTAAAATTCTAATTTGTGAATGTGTCCACATTGTAGAATTATAAATATCTCTTCTTTGTAAAGATTATAAATTTACTCTTATCTACTTTATTCTCGTTAATACACTTATCGAATAGTGCTAACAATTATAAACTCCCGAAATATTTTTGACTGGGATAATCGTTGACTAATTGTATTCTTTGAACTTCATCATCTAGTTCTAACGCTAAGAAGTTATAGTTCGAAACTAGGGGTTTACACAAGGTATGAGCGACCTCGACGTCAAGGTCGTTATGAAGGATACAGCGTCCTGATAGCTTCACCGGACAGGATTTACGCTGCGGAAAGGAACAGGGAATATTTTGGGAGGTCAATCCTATAAGGGCTCCTGTTCAGCAAAGGGATCAGAGCAAGTTCTGTGCCTATCATAATGAGGTAGGGCACAGTACTTTGGACTGCTGGTCGTTGAAGAACGCCATTGAGAAATTGATCAGGCGAGGTCGCTTGAGAGACTATGTAGTGAGACCCGCAAATTCGCGACCTCCATAACAACGACCTTATCAGCAATAACCAGCTCAGCAGCAGCCCCTACAAGCTCTTGAACCAGAGCATGAGCCTGCAGTAAGAACCATTTTTACCATTTATGGAGGCCCTCACATCGCAGGTGATTCAAACAGATCACATGAGAGATACGTCTGAGAGGCGAATCATACTTTTCAGTTCAATGGGTCGTCAAAAAGAGCAAAAACAGCCTCAGACGAGATTGCGTTTACTGATGAGGATGCTAAGGGTGTGATTTGACCCCATAATGATGCGCTGGTTATTCGAGCCAAAATCAGTAATATGGAAGTTAGGCGCATCATGATTGATACTGGAAGCTCGGTAAACGTGATGTATAGGAGCTGTTTTAATCAAATGGGGCTGCGAGCAGAACAAATAAGACTGTCCCCGGAACCTTTATATGGTTTCACTGGAGATACTGTAGTACCAGTGGGCCAAATTAAGCTGTCATTGACTCTTGGGGAGGCGGGTCGTCAGGCAACAACTCTGACAGACTTCTTGGTAATCGACTGCCCATCAGCCTATAATGTGGTCCTGGGGAGACCTGTCATGAACGAGTTGGATGTGGTTACTTCGACCAGAACTCTAACAGTTAAGTTCCCAACTCCTAATGGCATCAGATGTGTTCGAGGAGAGCAACACTTAGCCCGGCGTTGCTATGAAGATGCTGTGAAAATGGGCATGAGAGGAAAGAAAGTGAACGTGGTCTTAGAGGGCGAGCCACGAGTTATGACTGAAAAAGGAGTCAGTCATGACTTGGACCCTCGCGAGGTAGATGCAGACCGAGCTACTGGTCCAATTGAAGAATTAGAAGATGTACAAGTCAGCGAGGTAGATCCAGAGAGGTGCTTAAAGTTAGGAAGAGGATTAGCTCCAGAACTAAGAAACCAGCTCGCTGACTTCCTGAAGGCGAACTTGGATGTGTTTGCATGGAATCATGAGGACATGGTGGGAATAGATCTAAAGGTGATGTCTCACAGGCTGAACATTGATCCTTACTTCAAGCCAGTTTGCCAAAAGAGAAGAGCAATGACAGGGGAACGCTACTTAGCACTAAAAGAAGAGGTAGACAAGCTGTTGGTTAACAAGTTCATTTGAGTAGCTTACTACCCGACCTGGGTCGCCAACCCGGTTCTGGTGAAGAAAAAGAATGGGAAGTGGAGAACTTGCATCGATTTCACTGACCTTAATAAGGCGTGCCCAGAAGACAGTTTTCCCCTGCCAAGGATAGATCAGCTCATGGAAGCTACTGCAGGCCACGAGCTCCTAAGCTATATGGACGCATATTCGGGATATAACCAGATCTCAATGAAACCCGAAGACGAAGAGCACACCTCATTCATGACTGATCGGGGGTTATATTGCTACAAGGTGATGCCCTGCGGGTTGAAAAATGCTGGGGCAACCTACCAACGTTTGGTGAACATGATGTTTGAAGAGCAGATAGGAAAGACCATGAAGGTTTATGTTGATGACATGCTGGTAAAATCCAAGCAAGCAGGTGACCATGTTTGTGACCTGGAAGAGATGTTTCGGATTCTGAGAAGCTACCAGATGAAGTTAAATCCGCTCAAATGTGCATTTGGAGTAGCTTCTGGGAAGTTTCTAAGCTTCATGGTCAACAATAGAGGAATTGAAGCAAACCCTGAGAAGATCAAAGCATTGATCGACATGAGATCGCCAACCAGGGTGAAAGATGTACAGAGTCTCAACGGCCAGGTCGCAGCATTGAGCAAGTTCATTTCGAAAGCTACAGACAAGTGTATGCCTTTCTTTGACATTTTGAAGAAGGCCAAGAGCTTCGAGTGGACTGAACAATGTGAAATAGCCTTTCAGCAGTTGAAGGAATACATGGGGCGAGCTCCACTCATTTCTAAGCCCAAAGGAGAAGAAAAACTGATTTTGTACTTGGGAGTGTCACAGCAAGCTTTGAGTGCTGCACTGGTGAGGGAAGAAGAAAAGACGCAGCTTCCGGTGTATTATGTAAGCAAGCGGTTGCAGGATGCTGAAACCAAGTACTCGCAAATGGAGAAACTAGCTTACTGCTTGGTGATCGCATTGAGGAAGCTGTGACCTTACTTTCAAGCTCATAAAATTGAAGTCCTCACCCAGTACCCGTTGAAACAAGTCTTACAAAAGGCAGATACCTCATGTCGACTGTTGAAATAGGCAGTGGAGCTCGCACAGTTCGACATCCAGTTTAAGCCGAGGATGGCCATTAAAGCTCAAGCCTTGGCAGATTTCATTGCAGAGTTTACAGGACCTGTGGATGATGAAGCTGAATCTTCTGAAGGTCCGGCCTGGGAGCTTTATGTTGATGGATCGTCCAGCAACAGAGGGCTGGAGCTGGAATTCTACTGATCAGTCCTAAAGACCACAAAATCCTTTGTGCTTTAAGGTTTGGCTTTCAAGCAACAAAAAATGAGGCTGAGTATGAAGCTCTGCTCATGGGTCTGCGTTTGGCTAAAGAGATGCGAGCTGAACGATTGAAAGTCTTCAGCAATTCACAGCTCGTTGTTTGCCACATATTGAGGGAGTATCAAGCCAAGGGACCAAAAATGGCCCTTTCTCCAGAAAGTTCATGAGCTGCTAGGTGCATTTCAGAGGTACGAAGTGAAGCAGATTCCACGAGCTCAGAACGCACATGCAGATGCTTTAGCTCGCTTGGCAACCACCCAAGACGCAGACTTTCTTGGGGCGATCCCAGTTGAATTTCTACCAGCTCCAAGTACAGAAGAGAAGAGTGTGATGATGGCAATATCTGTGCAGCCCGATTCCTGGATGAGCCCAATTCTCACTTATCTGCAGGATGAAAAGCTGCCAAATGACAAGCTGGAAGCCCGACGTCTGCGAGCTAGAGCAGCCAGATATTGCATCTATGACGATGCGCTGCACAAGAAAGGGTTCTCAGCTCCACTGTTAAGATGCCTTAATGGCCCTGAGTGTGAAATAGTACTGAGGTAGATACACGAAGGTCATTGTGGGAACCACGCTGGAGGGCTATCTCTAGCTCAGAAGGCACTTCGTCAAGGTTTCTATTGGCCCACCATGAGGCAGGATGCCATCAACTTAGTCAAAAAATGTGACAAGTGTCAGAGGTTTGCCCAAATCCCACGAGTTCCACCAGCTTATTCCAACAAATGGTGAGCCCGTGGCCCTTTGCCATTTGAGGGATGGATTTGATCGGGCCTCTACCAATGGCTCGAGGAAGATGCAAACATGCCGTGGTCGCAGTTGACTACTTCACCAAGTGGGCAGAAGCGAAGGAGTTGGCAGAAATCTCCACAACAAAGATTGAGAAGTTTGTGTGGAGTAATATTATTTGCAGATTCGGGGTCCCACAACAGATTGTGACTGATAATGGGACCCAGTTTGCTAGTGACCAGTTTCTCAGGTTCTGCAATGACCTCAAGATCGTTAAGAGCTTCTCAGGAGTGGATCATCCACAAGCCAATGGCCAAGTTGAAGTTGTAAACGAGATTATCAAGCAGACCTTGAAGATGAAACTGGAAGCAAAGAAAGGAGCATGGGTAGACGAGCTTCAAAAAGTATTATGATCTTACAAGGCCACAGCCCGCAGTTCCACAGGCGAAACCCCATTCTCAATGGTGTATGAGTCTGAGGCCATGATCCCGGCTGAGTTTGTAGTCACATGGCAACGAAGAGCGACCTTCAATCCAAATGACAATGATCAGCTACTTGCTACAAACCTAGATCTGCTTGAAGAAGCCAGGGAAACGGCCAGGTTAAGAGTAACTGTCTATCAGCAGAGAATAGCGAGGTACTACAACAAGTATACTCGGATTCGCAGATTCAATATTGGAGACTTAGTTTTACGTCTCATTCTGCCAGGAGCCCGCAAGCCAAGTGATGGATCCTTAGGCCCGAACTGGGAAGGACCCTATATTGTCAAAGCAAACCTGGGGAATGGAGCTTATCCTTTAGTCAATGAGAATGGAGCTGAAGTCCCTCGAGCTTGGAACGTCGAGCATCTCCGCCCTTATTATCAGTAGACTCTTTGTAATATGTAATTCAAACTCATCCTAGTTAATAAAAGCTTCATTTCCCCCTACTTATGATTCAACTCATTTCACTAGGCTAACAGGCTTCGAGCTTAACAGCTCACTAATAAAGAGTCTAAAAAGCAAGCGAGATGACGACCCCTGCATAGCTCACTATAAATAATAAAGAGCCCAAAAGCAGATGACTAAGTGTCTCTACATAGCTCGATAATAAAGAGCCTAAAAAGCAGGCGAGGTGACGACCCTTGCATAGCTCGCTATAAAAGAAAAGAGCCCAAAAGCAGATGAATAAGTGTCTCTGCATAACTCGCTAATAAAAAGCCTAAAAAGCAGGCGAGGTGAAGACCCCTGCATAGCTCGCTATAAAAGAAAAGAGCCCAAAAGCAGATAACTAAGTGTCTCTGCATAGCTCTCTAAAAAAGAGCCTAAAAGGTAGGCGAGGTGACGACCCCCGCATAGCTCGCTTAAAATGAAAAAGAGTCTAAAAAGCAGGCGAGGTGACGACCCCTGCATAGCTCGCTTAAAATGAAAAAGAGCCTAAAAGGCAGATGATTAAGTGTCTCTGCATAGCTCGCTAATAAAGAGCCTAAAAAGTAGTCGAGGTGACGACCCACTGCATAGCTCGCTAACAATGAGCCTAAAAAGTAGATGACTAAGTGTCTCTGCATAGCTCGCCTAAAAATGACAAAGGAGCCTAAAAAGCAGGCGAGGTGACGACCCCTGCATAGCTCGCTATAAAAGAAAAGAGCCCAAAAGGTAGATGACTAAGTGTCTCTGCATAGCTTGCTATAAATAATAAAGAGCCCAAAAGCAGATGACTAAGTGTCTTTGCATAACTCACTAATAAAGAGCCTAAAAAGCAGGCGAGGTGACGACCCCTGCATAGCTCGCTACAAAAGAAAAGAGCCCAAAAGCAGATGACTAAGTGTCTCTGTATAGCTCGCTAATAAAGAGCCTAAAAAGCAGGCGAGGTGACGATCTTTGCATAACTCGCTATAAAAGAAAAGAGCCCAAAAGCAGATGACTAAGTGTCTTTGCATAGCTCGCTAAAAAAGAGCCTAAAAGGCAGACGAGGTGACGACCCCTGCATAGCTCGCTTAAAATGAAAAAGAGCCTAAAAAGTAGATGATTAAGTGTCTCTACATAGCTCGCTAATAAAGAGCCTAAAAAGCAGTCAAGGTGATGACCCACTGCATAGCTCGCTAACAATGAGCCTAAAAAATAGATGACTAAGTGTCTCTGCATAGCTCATCTAAAAATGACAAAGGAGCCTAAAAAGCAGGCGAGGTGACGACCCCTGCATAGCTCGCTATAAAAGAAAAGAGCCAAAAAAGCAGATGACTAAGTGTCTCTGCATAGCTTGCTAATTAAGAGCCTAAAAAGCAGATGACTAAGTGTCTTTGCATAGCTCGCTAATAAGGAGCCTAAAAAGCAAGCGAGGTGACGACCCCTGCATAGCTCGCTATAAAAGAAAACAGCCCAAAAAGCAGATGACTAAGTGTCTCTGCATAGTTTGCTAATAAAGAGCCTAAAAAGTAGATGACTAAGTGATAGGACCCTTCCCAGACCTTATCTAAGCTCTCGTCTGGAGGATTCTGCTGGGCACTTCAACGGATTCCTTGAAACCGACTCGTCGGATCGAAGACATCCGGGAAGCGAACCCTATCTTTCTGTATCCGGTTTACTCGTTAAAACTTAGTGATTTGAATTTTTATCGTCACTGGTTGGGAGTGTTAAACATTTTCTTTGATTCTATTTCAAATTCGTTTTATAAAAATTTCGGCAGCATAACGGCTGCATTTTTGATAAACCAAAAATTTCACCTGTAAGGAAAACAACACTTCGACTATTTCTGAACACCTCCCAACTTCTTTAATTCTCAATCATGCATCATTCATCACAATTTCATAAGCATAAACAATTCATAAGATTCATAAGTGCACCATATGTATAAATGCAAGAATAGTTATCACTTTTACAATTCCTACATCATTTAATTTCAAAATATACACAATTAATTTCATATACAAAAATGTATTCCAGTGTCTTGCACGATTGCCCACCTATAGATGTATATATATAAAGCAAAAGTCGGTCTTGTCTGGCGGTGGCGGGTAATGAAAACAAACAAGCTACAAAACGAACAACAAGTTATTGCGATAACATCATAGGATATCATATCACACATACTAACATATAAAATTACAAGTCTTAAAATTTTCTTTAAAACTCTCCATGTGTATCCTTGACTCATTCTAACCATCACGGGCGATTATAACTAACGCCAACGTGAAGCTTACTAATGCATCTCAACCACTACGTTACGGAATTTACTGCATCGTACGTAGGGTGCTAAATTATTCACTGAACAACGACAATGCGGAATTCTCTGCATCGTAAATGTAGTGCTAAATCTCTAGACGACTACGAGCGGAATTTACTGCATCGCGTCGTAGCGCTAACTGTCAACTAACCAACTACGTGCGGAATTGTCTGCATCGCAACGTAGCGCTATACTTTTCTATAAACTGAGCGATTACGGACGGAATTCTCTGCATCGTCACGTAACGCTAAATCTCATAGCTTTTAAGGTGTACACATGGGTTTTCATATTACTTTTCTTTGAGTGCAAAAGCACAAACTCACTAATTTGAAAATCTTAAAAACTTTCTTAGTTCATTTTTTTCTACATACAACTCATAATCATTTTCTAGAAGCATATGGATTACATAGGAATCCATATGCTTAACTTTTAACTATATCATTATATATTATTTCCGATTTTCTTTATTACATAGCTACTATAGTCATTTAACATCATCAAGAAGTTGCATGACAATTTAAAAAGCTATTAAGTGGTGAACCACTTACCTCAAGGCCGCGTCAAGCGTCTCGACGAGGCTCGTGGACGCCGCTTATGCGCTCGTCATCTACACAACATGATTTCACCATTACTATTAACAAAAACCTCAATTTCTCAACTATATGTTAGGAATTCCCAACTATGCCCAATTTTCTCTATATAGCTCTTAACTCGTTTCTAAATCAACCGAGACTCTTAAATCCCGATTTTTGTGGAAAATTTTTAGTTTTGGACCCCTAGGGATATCCCCACACGGTCTGTTTACTTATCGGAGGCTTAAAACGAAAAATCACAATTTTATTTAAAATGGACAGCCCTTGACAGAACAGGTGATAACCTGCTGCTCGGGGCTCCTTTTTCCTTCATTCTTTTTCCTATAGCTCACTTACATCACATTCTAGTCACACGACAAATTTTATTGAGAAATATTATCGTTTGCTATGTCAAATCTAAGGAAAACGTCCGTTTTGGACACTTTCGGGCGCAATTAAGTGCCTGTTTTGCAAACTCTTGGTTTCGGGTTAGCGACGCTAGATTTTATTCCATAACTAAGCTTCATTTAACTTATAATGACTAACTAAACTCATTTCATGTCATAAAAATTGCATTAAGCTAGCCGTTTCATTTCTCAGAGCTCTAACGACACTATATTGTGCATAACTTGCACAATTTTTATCGGATTCGATCCGTTCCAAAACCTATGGTTTTCTATGGTTCCTAGGCATCATTTGAGGTGTAGAACACCCTCAAATAAGCCAAATATGGTCAGGTCTCCTCTAGCTCAAATTTGAGCTCGGGAATCACATTTTTGGCTATAACAATGCCTTTGAAATCTCTAAACACTTCTCTAAATTTTTCTAACCTCTTTGAGGCTTTAAATGTAAACTCCTAGCTCCGACTTCTAAAGTCCTAACGTTAGAAACTAAGGTAGAGAGATAATATATAACTCTCTACGTTTAATTGATTTAATTTCATAACCTCCGAAATATATTCATTTAGAATACGATGAAATTCGTCGTATTAAAAAGTTTAGTAACGTCCCAATGAAAATCTAAGTCCAGAAATTCAAGATGTTAGTAAATGATAATCGAATTAAAATTCGATTAAAAAGAGAGAGTCAAGATTAATAAAATAAGCTTAGTTTTTTTTATATATAATTCAAGCTTGACGAGCGAACGAAAATGTTAACGAAATAAGAATTTAAAACAAGTATAGAGGGGCTAATATGAGAATTAAAGAAAGGAGATGAGAGTTTAATAAAATTAAAAAGAAATGGGACAAGATGCAAATATTGGAAGTTGTTGATTATAAATATCAATACTTGGTGGATTTTCAGCAGAAATTTCAGCAATTTCAGCATTCCTTCGAGAGAAACCGAGAGAAATCGTGAGAGAAAGAAAAGGGTGGTTGATGCCGTGAGAGGAGGACCATAAGAGAGAAGAGAAGCAGCTGCTGGTTGTGAATCACAGCAAGAGAGGAAGAAGAAGACAGCAGCAGCAGCAGGTGGACGCGAGCAGAACTCTCGCGCGACAGTGCAGGTCGCGGGTTCGGGCAGCTCGCGTGAGAAGGATCCAGAGGCTGTGAATTGCAGTAAACTGGGCAGCAAAGGAGGAGGAAAGGGAGGAGGCACGAAGGGGAAGGAGTATCACCTGCTGGTCGAGCAGAAACAGAGCAGAAACAGAGCAGGAACAGAGCAGAAACGAGCCAGACCGCGAGCTGGAACAGAATCGCGTCAAGGCTGGTCGGCCAGGAGAAAAAGGGGAAGGATCACCATCCAAGTTGCTTTCCAAGCCCTCAAACATCCTTCTTAGACCCCTCTCAACTCCCCAAGCAAAGAACCAAGTAAGAGAAGCAAATTTCTTAATCTTTTCTTGCTGAAAATTTCAGCAGTGCTGCTGAAAAAAATTACTGCAAGATTTTGTTAGTTTATGTGATTAGATTGCTCTTAAATCTTGCTAGAACCTTAGGAGATTGTTATAGAATCATCAAGGATGAGTTTTGGGTGTAATTGATGCCATAAATTGATGTAAATGGGCTGTTACACCCTCCTTCAAAATAAAAACCGAGAATGGTGTTTATTGCACACCAAGTGATTGAGAAAAGTCTTGAGTGAATTTTGAGCACTCTAATGACCAAGTTAGACCTATGTATGTATTAGAGACTTGTAGGGCAGTAGTTAGACCTTAAAATTTGATGGTTTTGAAACCAATTTCAAGCCTGAAAGAGGTTAGAAAAGTTAGAGAAGTGTTTAGAATTTCAAAGACATTGTTATAGACAAAAAGTGGATTCCCGAGCTCAAATTTGAGCTAGAGAAGACCTGACCATAATTGGCTTATTTGGGGATGTTCTACACCTCAAATGATGCCTAGGAACCATAGAAAACCATAGGTTTTGGAACGGATCGAATCCGATAAAAATTGTGCAAGTTATGCACGAAATAGCGCCGTTAGAGCTCTGAGAAGTGAAACGGCTATCCTAATGCAATTTTTATTGCACGAAATGAGTTTGGTTAGTCATTATTAGTTAAATGAAGTTGAGTTATGGAAGAAAATCTAGTGTCGCTAACCCGAAACCAAGAGTTTGCAAAAACGTGCATTAAATTACGCACGAAAGTGTTCAAAACGGGCGTTTTCATTAAATTTGACTTAGCAAACGATAATATTTCTCAATGAAATTTGTCGTGTGACTAGAATGTGATATAAGTGAGCCATAGGAAAAAGAACGAAGGGAAACGGAGCCCCGATTAGCAGGTTATCGCCTATTCTTTCAAGGGCTGTCCACTTGAATTTAAAATGTGATTTTTCGTTTTAAGCCTTCGACAAATAAACGAAACATATGGGGATGATCCTAGGGGTCTAGAAGTAAAACTTTTAAAAAGAAATCGAAGTTAGAGAGTTTCGGTTGAGTTAAAACAAGTTAGGAGATTATATAGAGAAAAATGGGTCTTAGTTGAGATTATTAACTTTGAAGTTGAGATTCTCAACTTTTCAAATGATCACTAGTAATGATAAAATCATATTGTGTAGGTGACGAGCGCGTGAGCGGCATCCAGGAGCCTCGTCGAGACGCTTGACGTGGCTTTGAGGTAAGTGGTTCGCCACTTAATAGCTTTGTAAATTGTGATACCATTTCTTGAATATGTTAAAGGAATACAGTAGCTAAAGAATGAATGAAATAATACATATAATGATGTAGTTAAAGTTTAAGCATATGGATTCTTATGGAATTCATATGCTACTAGAAAGTGATAATGAGTTGCTTGTAAAGAAAATGGAATAAAGAAAGTGTTCAAAGTTTTTAAACTAGTGACATTTGTGCTTTTGCACTTAAAGAAATGTATTATGAAAACCCATGTGTACACCTTAAAAGCTATGAGATTTAGTGTTACGTGACGATGCAGAGAATTCCGTCCGTAATCGCTCAGTTTATAGAAAAGTATAGCGCTACGTTGCGATGCAGACAATTCCGCACGTAGTTGGTTAGTTGACAGTTAGCGCTACGACGCGATGCAGTAAATTCCGCTCGTAGTCGTTGAGAGATTTAGCACTACATTTGCGATGCAGAGAATTCCGCATTGTAGTTGTTCAGTGATGAGTTTAGCGCCCTACGTACGATGCAGTAAATTCCGTAACGTAGTGGTTGAGATGCATTAGTAAGCTTCACGTTGGCGTGAGTTATAATCGCCCGTGATAGTTAGAATGAGTCAAGGATACACATGGAAGAGTTTTAAAGAAAATTTTAAGACTTGAAATTTTATATGTTAGTATGTGTGATATGATATTCTATGATGTTATCGCACTAACTTGTTGTTCGTTTTGTAGCTTGTTTGTTTTTATTGCGTGCCATCGTCGGACGAGATCGAGATCTTTTGTTTGTACATACATTGGTAGGTGGGCGATAGCGCAAGACGTGTATATACATTTTTGTATATGTATTTAACCTATTAACTTTTGAATTACATTGATGTTGAATTTGTAAGTTGTAAATATAATCATGCATTCTATATATATAGTTCATATATGTACATGTTGAATTTGAATTCATTGTTTATGCTTATGAAATGGTGATGATTGATGCATGATTGAGAATAAAGAAGTTGGGAGGTGTTCAGAAATAGTCGAAGTGTCATTTTCCTTACAGGTTAAATTTTGGTTTATCAAAAACGCAGCCGTTATGCTGCCGAAATTTTTATAACATGAATTTGAAATAGAATTAAAGAAAAGGTTTATCCCTCCCAACCAGTAACAAATAAAATCAAATCACTAAGTTTTAACGAGTAAACCGGATACAGAAAGATAGGGTTCGCTTCCCGGATGTCTTCGATCCGACGAGTCGGTTTCGAGGAATCCGTTGAAGTGCCCGGCCGGATCCTCCAGACGAGAGTTTAGATAAGGTTTGGGAAGGGTCCTGTCATTAAATTGGTTTCAAAACCATCAAATTTTAAGGTCTAACTACTGCCCTACAAGTTTCTAATACATACTTAAATCTCACTTGGTCATTAGAGTGCTCAAAATTCACTCAAGACTTTTCTCAATCACTTGGTGTGCAATAACCACCATTTTCGGTTCTATTTTTTAGGGTGGGTATAACAGCCCTTATACATCATTTTAAGGCATCAATTACACACAACAATCATCTCTCATGAGTCCATAACACTCACATGAGGTTCTAGTAAGATTTAAAAGTAATCTATCAACTAAATCAACAACAACAACAACAAGAGCTGTCACAATTTCTGTTTTGTTTCAGCAGCAAGTTAAAGAAAAATGAATTGTAATCTCACTTAGAGCTTGCTTGGAGAGTTTGGATGACTTACTAGGGACCCTAAGAGGTGGATTGAGGGGATGGAAGGCTGGTTGGGAGGTTCTTTCTTCCCTGGCCGACCAGTTCGTCGCGATTCTGCTCGCGATTCAGCTCGCGTTCTGGTGCGTTTCTGCTTGACCAGACTTGCACCTCTCCTTCTTCTGCTCGTCCTCTTCCTTTGCTGCCCAAGTACTACAGTTTTACTGCCTTGGATCGCCCTTACGCGAGCTGTCCTGCCCGAACTCACGTCAGTTCCTCGCGCGGACAGATCTGCTCGCGTCCAGCTCACGACCCTGTTTCTGCGTGCTGTTTATCTCGCTCGACCTGCAGCTTTCTTGCCCTCTTCTGCTGCTGATCACTTCCTTCTTCACTTGGCTTCTTCTTCTTCTTCTTCTTCTTCTTGGCCTCTCACGGTAGTAGCTTCACCCTGGTTTTTTTCTTTCTCTCGAATCCTCTCGGTTTCTCTCGATGGAAGGCTGAAAATTGCTGAAAAAAAATCAGCTCAAGTCTTGTTTATATATTAGTCAAGCTTCTATTAATTACATCTTGCCCCACTATCTCATCAATTTCATTTCACCCATCATCTTCTTGGTGCTCTTTCACGATTACCCCTCTTAGTCTCCCGTGTTTAATTCGTTTCTCATTTGATTTTAAATCTCGTCTCGCTAGAATTTATTTTAAAAACGCTAAGCTTATTTTATTAATCTTGGCTCTCTCTTTTAAATCGAATTTTAATTCGATTATCATTTACTAACATCTTGGATTTCTTGACTTAGATTTTCATTGGGACGTTACTAAACTTTTTAATACGACGAATTTCGTCGTATTCTAAATGAATATATTTTGGAGGCTATGAAATTGAATTAATTAAACGTAGAGAGTTATATTTTATCTTTCTAACTTAATTTTTAACGTTGGGACTTTAGAAGTCGGAGCTAGGGGTTTATACTAAGTGTCTCTGCATAACTCGCTAATAAGAAGCCTAAAAAGCAGGTAACGACCCCTACATAACTCGTTAACTTCTAAGTAATCAATTGTTTATATTTACAAGTTTTTATTAACTGATTGAATTAAACGATTGCTTTAATCAAATTTTGAGCTCGTTAATTATCAGCTCGCAAGAAATTTGATAACTCTAAAGTTGAAGATCATAAAATAGATCATAATATATACAATAGCTTAAATGCATTCAACACAGAGTAAATAATGAAAGGAATTTCATTAAAAATAAAAGTTCATTACAAATTAAAATAAAAGTACAAGTATAAAAGATAAAACTGCTAGTTCTGGGCTGAATGATCAGGGCCTGGAGGAGGGTCTTCGTGAGGAAGAGAGGATGCAGTAGGAAGCTCGAGATTGACAGCGGGCTCAGTTTGGGAGGTCGTACCATGAGCCTCCTCTGCTGAAAGAGTTGGATCAATAGAAGACGAGGCAGCTCTTGCTTTGAACTCCTCTACAGTTTCAAGTCCCACATCCCTAAAGATAGAAAAATCCATCTCCGGATGGGACTTCCACAGTGTGTAGAGAAAGTTGCGGCCTGTTGACTTCTCAGCTTCATCCCTTGCTTCAGCAACCTATATTTCCAATTCCTGAGCAGACTGTTCTTTCAAGACCGACAGCTCTTCATAGGCCTTATCCGCATTTCGGTTAATCTCCTCAGCCGCTAGCTTCATGGCTTCTATTTGTTTCTCTGCGGCCTCAACTCGCTGAATTACCTCCCCCACTTGTCGCCTAAGTACATCGGCCCGGTGCTCTACTTCCTCAGCCCGCTTTCCTACAATCTCAACCCTTTGCATTGCAGTATTAGCCCGTTGCTCAGCTTCTTCAGTTCGTTGAGTAGCAACTTCCATTTCTCCAGCTCGCTTATCAACAACCTCAGCTCGCTCCGCCGCAGCCTCAACTTGACGATCAAGCACTTCAATTTTATCCTTTGCGGTTGAAGCTCGTTGCTCTACCATCTCGGTCCATTGCTCAGACCGTTTCAGATCTTCCCTCATTTTGTGTAGCTCATCCCTTAGCACGTTGTGCTCATTTTTCATTTTCCGAAGAGCTTCCTCGGCTGTTTGCCTTGCAGCGTTTGCCTCAGCGATCTGAGCTTCCTAACCCTGTATTCTGCCCTCAGTCAAGAGAGCTATATCATCATTGGCTTCCTCCAGCTCGTATTCCAGCTTCCTTATTTCATCATTGGTAGTCCTTGTCTCTCTTCTCCGCTTCATTGCAGTAAGGGCGCCTTGAAAATGTTACAGGTTAATATTTAATTAAGTAAAAAAGTCAGCAGATGAGGAAAAATAACTTACCAGCATGTAATGACGAGTCGCGAACTCGTCCAGATCCTCGCCCCTAAGACACCTATTCTCCAAGACATTCGTATGAGTGAGCATGATTGTTGCCCAGTTGTCAAGGAAAGAAGTTAGATATCTTCCCCTAGGTCCAAGCTCAATGTTTGGTCTTGTTGGCGAATGGGTCCTCTCAGCCTCTGGGACATCACGCTCATCATCCCGGGAAGCAGCGCACCGCAAAACAACGGTGTGTTTAGTCATTCTCCTGTTTGTGCCAGCCCGGGCTGTAAACCCCTAGTCTCAAATTATAACCCCCTAGTGTTAAAAAAAAAAAAAAAAAAGAGATTAGAGAGTTAAAATCAATGTTTACAGTAAATCAATTGAATTTCATAGCCTCCGAAATTTATTAATTTAAGAATACAACGAAATTCATCGAACATAAAAGTTAAAGTAGCGTGTCAATGAAAATCCAAGTTAAAAAATCAAAGATTTTAGTCCATAATAATCTAATTGAAGATTAATTAAAAAGAGAGCGTCAAGTGGTCGAGAAGACAAACTTGACGGTTAAAGTAAATTTTAACGAAACGAGAATTAAATCACATGATGAAAGCTAACTTGGAAGCAAATATGAATGGGCTAATATGAGAAACAAAGAAAAGAGAGGAGATTAGAGTGAAATTAAAAAGAGTTGGGGCATGATGCAATTAAGAGAAGTTGATTAGTATATATACAACACTTAAGCTGAAATTTTTTTCAGCAAAACACAAAGAAATCAGTCATCAACCGAGAACATTCGAGAGAGAGAGAGAGAGAGAGAAGTGATCAGACCAGCTGTGAGAGAAGAAACCAGAAGAGAAGAGGAGGCACGAAGAAGAAGAAGCACCAGCAGCTGCTGGTCGTGAGAAATGCGAGCAGAAACTGAAAGGGCTAGTCGGCCAGGAAAGGAAAGAGAAGAACGACCACCCAAGCTGTCTCCTAAGCCCTCAAACCTCTTTCTAAGACCCCTTTCAACTCTCTAAGCTAAGGACTAAGTAAGATTACAACCTATCTCTTTAAATTTCTGCTGAAACAGAAATGAAAGTGATGACAGCTTCTTGATTGTAATTGTTGTTGATTTGTGTTGAATGATTGTTCTTCAAACTTTGATAGAACCTCATATGATTATTATAGAATCATAAGTGATGATTTGTTGTGTGTAATGATGCTTGAGAGATGTAAATATGGGCTGTTATACCCATAAACAAAATAGAAACAGAAACTTTATTGTTATGCACTCTAACTAGTCGATAGAAAGTTTGAGTGAAGTTTGAGCAATTAAATGACTAAGCTATCTTTATGTATGTATTAAAGACTTGAAGGGCAGTAAATAGGCCTTGAAATTAAGTGGTTTTGAACCCAAGTTGGAGCATAAAAGAGGTTAGAAAAGTTAGAGAATTGTTTAGAGTTGCAAAGGAATAGTTGTAGTAAAAAATGTGATTCCCGAGCTCAAAATTTGAGCTAGAAGAGACCTGACTTTATCTCACTTATTTGGGAGTGCTCTACACCTCAAATGATGCCTAGGAACCATAGAAAATCAGAGGTTTTGGAACGGATCGAATCCGATAAAAATTGTGCAAGTTATGCACAAAATAGTGCCGTTAGAGCTCTGAGAAGTGAAACAGCTATCTTAATGCAATCCTTATTGCATGAAATGAGTTTAGTTAGTCATTATTAGTTAAATGAAGCTTAGTTATGGAAGAAAAACTAAAGTCGCTAATCCGAAACAAAAAGTTTACAAAACGTGTATTAAAAAGTGCCCGAAAGTGTCCAAAACAGACGTTTTTCTTAGATTTAACCTAGCAAATGATAATATTTTTTTATGAAATTTAACGTGTGACTAGAATGTGAGATAAGTGAGCCGTAGGAAAAAGAACGAAGGAAAACGAAGCCTCGAGCAGCGCGTCGCAGTACGTTCTGTTAAGGGCTGTCCACTTTGAGTAAAAATGTAATCTTTTGTTTCGAGCCTCCAACAACTAAACGGACCACGTGGGGTGATCCCTAGGGGTCTGAAACTAAAAATTTTACACAAAAATCGGGATTAGAAGGTCTCAATTGAGTAGAAACAAGTTAGGAGCTATATAGAGAAAAATAACTATAGTTGAGAAATTCTAACTTATAGTTGAGAATTGAGTTTTGTTATTAATAATTATGAGAAAATGTTGTGTAGGTGGAGAGCGAGACATCGAGGCTCCTGAGATTCATCGAGGCACTTGACGCGGCTTCGAGGTAAGTGGTTCGTCACTTATGCTTGTTTCCAATTCTTTGGAAATTCTTGATTTTTATCATAAACATTGTAACTAAGAAATAAATGATATTGAAAATGATGGTTAACGTTAAGAGTAAAGTCTACGCATATAGATTTTTATGGAATCTATATGGTACTAGAGATGAATACTAAATTGCTTTAGTAAAGGTGAAATGAGAAAGTGTAGTAGATTTCAAAACAAGAAAGTTTTGTGCTTATTGCACTTAAATAGCTAAGTATGAAAACCCATGTGTATACCTTAAAAGTTAAGAGACTTAGCGTTACGTGAAGATGCAAAGAATTCCGTCCGTAATCGCTCAAATTATAGAAAAGTATAGCGCTACGTTGCGATGCAGACAATTCCGCGCGTAGTTGGTTAGTTGATAGTTAGCGCTACGAAGCGACGCAGTAAATTCCGCTCGTAATCGCCTAGAGTTTTAGCACTACACTTGCGATGCAGAAAATCCCGCATTGTAGTTGTTCAGCGATGAGATTTAGCGCCCTACGTACGATGCAATAAATTCCATAACGTAGTGGTTGAGATACATTAGTAAGCTTCACGTTGGCGTTAGTTATAATTGCCCGTGATGGTTATATCGAGTCAAGGATACACATGAGAATTTTGAAAGAAATCGTAAAACTTGAACTATTAGTAAATTGTGATGTTAGTGTATGTGAAATTATATATCTTCGCTGCTCTAACTTATTTGTTTAATGTGTAGCTTGGTTGTTTCTATTGATTTCCACCGTGGGCGATACTACGATCTTCTGGTTTGCATATACATTTATAGGTGGGCGATTGCGCAAGACATTTGTATATAGTTACGTAGATGTATTTGATGTATTATATTTTGAAACCTATTAATGTTCAAGATTGTAAATTGTAAATATTCATGCATTGTATATATATATGATGCATATATGCATATTGTGGGATTGAGTTAATGTTTATACCTATAAATCTTGTGATGATAATAATTGTTTGTGGATAAAGAAGTTGGGAGGTGTTCAGATATAGTCGAAGTGTGATTTTCTTTACAAATGAAATTTTGGTTTTATAAAAAATGCAGTCGTTATGCTGCCGAAAATTTTATAAAAAGTATTCGAAAAAAAAAATAGAGAAAAATTGTATCACTCCCAACCAGTTAAAAAAAAAAAACAATATCAATAAGTTATAAACGAGTAAACCGGTGTAACAAAGTTAGGGTTCGCTTCTCGGATGTCTTTGATCCAATGAGTCGGGTTCGATGAGTCTGTTGAAGTACCAGGCAGGATCCTCCAGACAAGAGTCTAGATAAGGTCTGGGAAGGGTCCTGTCACGGGCTGCCTGGGTAGCGGCCTCGAATCGAGTTTCCCTTTCTCTACGTTGAGGAGCGACCTCAGTCAGAACTGCTCCTTTTCCATACGAGGTGACTCCAGGAAGAGCTTTCCCCTGCTGCGAGCTCTGGATTGGAATCAGCTGAAGGTCCGCAAATACGGTTGAAAGTGGCACCTCGCTAGGACCAGTGGCCGTAGGAGCCTGGTCCTTAGCAGATGGCTTTAGGCGTTTGACCAGAGCAACTGGAGAAAAGGATCCGGCTGGCCGCTTGGCTGGAGTTGTTGAAGAGGCTGGAGTCTGGGCAGGATTTTCAGAAGGACATTTCAAAAGAGTAAGCTTCCTCCTGTTGGTTGGAACTCGTCCAGTGGAAGGAACAGAGGAAGCAGATTTTTAGGAGGCATCCGTTGCTGAAGTGCGAGCTGAAACAGGCGGTGGAGCCTCAGAGACAGTTGTATGATGTGGGGAGGGAGACGAATCCACCTGCACAACAGGGGCTGCACAGGCTGGAGCTGATCCTGTTCGAGCTGGAGCAGGAGCTGGAGAAGTTGTTTGAGATGCGCCCTTTGATGAGGCACGAGATGAAACCGATTTTTCCCGAGCTAGGGCGTAAGTAGAAACACCTTGAGTAGAAGTTTTCCAAGTCGAAGAAGGTGCCCGAGTTGTTCCTGCTGCTTGCATAGAGACAGGTTTGGGAGATCGAGGAACAGATGTATCCCCTGCTTGGACTGGAACTTCAAGAACAGAAGGAAGTCTATGGTTGTCACCCATGTTGCCTATGTCCTCTTCAGGCCGCAAAGGCGGAGTTTCCTTGGGAGGGGCAAGGCCGTAGGCACTAAGAAGAGCATCGCTGAACTTGCTGCTGATGCATGCTTCCTCCGAATTCGCGAGCGTATTAAGAGCTCGTTTTTCCTCGCTGCTGAGAGGAAACTCATCCATCTTCAGCACTGCAAAGCAAAACATTAAAAAAAAAATTATTATTACGGAGGTTCATTAAAATTTATTTTCTGCATACCTGGTTCCAGAACGAAGCAAAAATTATTAAGACCCACGAGAGAGGGGCAGGAGACGTAGAACCAGCTCGTTTTGTATGGTCCAACATTGGACTTGCCCTTCGCATCCCCTTGAGGCAAGAGATCTTTGTATTTTGACGGACGAGCTGTAAGGTAAAAGATGCCATCAGGTTTCTCTCCCTCTTTAGCACTTACAGCCTTAAAGCTGTAAAACTGCTGTATGATTTTTGGAGTAGGTAAAGGAAAGCCGTTCCTGAGGAAGGCCAAAGCCAGCGAGGTCAACTGCGTATAGGAGTTCGGTGTCAATTGGAACGGCGCGAGCTTGATTGCGTTGAGGAATGCGATCAAGTAAGGAGGCATAGGGAATCTTAGTCCCTGCTCAAGATGTTGGGCGCTGACAGCGACGTACACCCTTGGTGGATAGCAGGCATGGTTTTTAGGAGTAGGTATCAGCGCACGACAACCCATAGGGATGTGAAATTGCATAATATGCCCTGTCACCTCCAAGAATTCCAATGAAGAGGGATGGTGGGCAAATGTATCCCGAGCTTCTCTTCCCTTCCTAACATGTTCTCGAGTTTCGTCTCGCTCATGAGCCTCCTTGCCTCGAGAAGTTTCCCTGCTAGCTCCACTTGAAGACATCTGTATGATGAAGACATGATCAGATCACAGCAAGCAAGTTATTAAAATACTAAATATTTTCTAAGTGTCCTAATTTGCAGGTTGCTTGTGCATTAGGGGGCTCGACCTATGAATGGTGACCTGCGAGAACAATCTGCGAGCTAATGGTCTACAGGAACCTAATTCTACAGATTGCATTCACAACAGGCCACAAACAACAGAACAGCTCACAAATAGACACGTAATAAGATCAAATTGACAAAAGTTGAAAAGTTTTGTTCAGCAAAGAACTCAGAACAACAAGGTTCAACAATGTCCAAAAAGATGCGATAACAATATGTCATATTCGAACTGTTTCGGACACGACAAACAACAAAGCACAATATGATGTAAACTCAGCAACAGTGATGAATAAAACGTAAGCACAGAAGCAACATGAACTCAACAAAAATAATCCAAAGAACTAAAAATCTGAAGAAAGAAACCAGAAGCTTACCTTGAATCTTTGACGAAGTAGAAAGAAACGACGACTAGGGGTACATATTTCGTGAATAATCTGTGAGTTTTCTGAACATGGTTGCTTGGTTGCTTTGAAAGAAAGTGACAGATAAAGAAGAAAATGAAAGAGACTTCACCAGTTTATATAGACGGACCAGCTCGAGCCCTAACCATCGGATCTCTGAGTTGTGTAACCGTCATCAATCCAACAGTGCAGCGCGAGGTAAGGCCTTGTAATCATGCAGCCGTCAGTTGAAAGACGTGCACATTAAATGTGCATGTGAAGGACGTGCCAGTGTCGTTTCAGTTGCCTCATGCATGACTGCCACGTGTCGAAGCTGAAAAGACAGAATTTGAAAGGGTGCGAAGCAGTTATTCAAGTTGGCGTGTCAAAGAAGCCAGCTTTTACCAGTGAGCTCAAGCTCCCAGTTTGTAGAGCGAACTGTGAGCTAGGGGGCTGATGTTATATGTATTTTTCGGACTCATTAAATGGGCTGGTAAAAGCCCAGTTTAAGCCCGATAAGAAGGCCCAATAAAGTCAACCCAGTCTAGGCCCATCAGACGAGGCCCAGTATCAGTTCTAATCCCAGCGAGCTCTGCAGCTCGCTCAGGTAATTTCTTCAGTTGGCATCAATGGACCTGTAAGCACAGCCAGGCTACAGCTCGCCTCGTGCACAGCTCGTCTCTTAGCGAGCTCCAGCTTGAAACCGCCATACAATAAGCAGCTCGCTCAAGAGCGTAATAAATGTAATATCTTCCAGAAATAGGCAGTTGCCTAATCCAATCATGATTCTCTAACCAAATATGGCAGTTACCCAATCAAATCGTGATTCCCTCATCAGATATGAAAGTTTATTCAAATTCAAATTCAAGTCAACATTATCCCAGATTTTATGGAAGTAGTTTTCTGATGTTATTCCAACAGATTAGGAAGTGTAATTAATTCATGATTCTCTTCCTGATTTGTGGAAACCAAAATTGTAACGTCTCTTCCCCTATAAATAGGGTTAAACTTCATTGTAACATATACACAACATTGAATAATATACTGTCACTCTGCTGAGATTAAGAGGGACAGTCGTGGACGTAGGCTTATTATTGTTGAACCACGTAAAACGCTTTGTGTTTCCTCATCTTGATTGGGTTCTTTGTCGTGTTATTCTCTTGGATTTTTGTGCTTTCTCACATTGATTGCAGGTATTGGGCATTGATTACTCGTCGACTGAAATTCAACATCGACATAATACAATTCCATATACATGTATTTACACAAACATCTTACATGACTCGTCCAATTACAACACCCAATGGGAGATGTGAACTACACATCAATTAACAAGTTAGTGCAACAAAAGAATATAATATAATATGCACTAATATAATAAACTATAAACTTAGTTCTTATAATTTCAAAATCTTAAGGTTTTCTTCTAAAATCTCCATGTATACCCTCAAAGTACTCTCTCCATCACGGGCGATTTTAACTAACGCCAATGTAAAGCTACTGCGATATCTCAACCACTACAATACGGAATTTATTGCATCGCACGTACGGTGATAAATCTCATAACTAAACAACTACAACGCGGAATTTCTCTACATGCGCAATTGTAGTGCTAAAACTCTAAGCGACTACGAGCGAAATTTTCTGCATCGCAACGTAGCGCTATACTTTCTAGGAAACTGAGCAACTACGGATGGAATTTTCTGCGTTGTCGCGTAGTGCTAATTTCTCTCTAATCTAAGCGACTATGAACGGAATTTTCTGCATTGTCACATAACGCTAAATCTCATATGGTTTTAAAGCATATACATGGGTTTTTTAAAACTAACTCATCAAGTGCAAAAGCACAAAACTAACTATTTTTGGAACTTTTAAAAACTCTCTTGATTCAACTCTTTTTAGAATAACTTAATATTAATTTTAATCACTTTATGGATTCCATAAGAACCCATATACTCAAAACTTGAACTTTGATATTGGAAAATCATTTTCATTCTCACTTAACACTTATATGAAATATTTAACACAAAGAAATAGAATTAAACATAAGTGATAGTACACTTACCTCCAAGTCGCACAAATCCGAATCAAACGTCTCGACGAGTCTCTCGGACTTCGCTCGCTCGCTCGTCACCTACATAACAATTTCTTATTATCACTAGTGACAATCTCATAACTCAACTTTAACTTTAAATTAACATTCTTCAATAACGACCCTTTTTACATTATAACTTTTCAACTTATTTCTAACTCAATCGAAACTCTTTAATTCAGATTTCTTTGCAAAATTTTTGGTTTTGGACCCCTAGAGACACCCTCATGCAGTTCGTATAATTTTTAGAGGCCTGAAACGAAAAATTGAAATTTTTCGCCTTTTTGGACACCTTATAACAGAATGTAACACAGCAAGCTCCTCGAGGCTCCATTTTCTTTCGTTCTTTTTTCTACGGTCCTCTTATCTCACATTCTGATCACATGTCAAATTTCGTCGAAAAATTCTATCGTTTGCTATGTCAAATATAATAAAAACACTCTATTTCAAACACTTTTCAATGCACTTTTTCGCATCGGACGAGCGACGATTATTTTTATTTTATATCTAAGCTTATTTTACTTAATTATGATCAACTAAATTCATTTCATGCAATAAAAATTACATTTACATAGTTATTTCACCTAACATCTCTCTAATGATACTATTTTGGGCATAACTTACATAATTTTTATCGGAATCGATCCGTTCCAAAACCTATGATTTTTTATGACTCATAGACATCATTTGAGGTGTAGAACAACCCCATATATGTCAGACTTGCACAGGTTATCTCTATCTCATGGTTTGAGCTCAGGATTCCTAAATTGTCCAAAACTATGCCTTTGACAATCCTGTCACTTCTCTATGCTTTTCTAACCTTATTTAGGCTTAAATTTGAGTTCAAATCAATCAAAACTCAAAGATTATCTACTGTTCTTCATGTCCTTATCACACCCACACACTCATTCTAGAGTAACACTTTCAAGTTTTTATAAAACTATCTCTACCAATTTTGTCAAATACTTAGAGTGTGTGAAAATCAATTTTGTTTCCACTTGCATCAAAGATATGGCAGCTCTTTTTATACAACCCTAATCTATCATTCACTCATAACAACTTATCATTCACTCATAACAACTTATCATTTAAGATTCTACAACAATCACTTAGGGTTTTACACAAATTTTAAATGTAAAACCTCCAACACAATACACCACAACCATATAACTCTCATCCAACTTATACAACACCAACAAGAAATCAAGATGAAGAGAAGAGGTGATATCTCACCTTGTTTCTTGTTTAGAAAGGTGAGATTAACTTGGAAGAGGTCATAGAGAAGTGGTTTGAAGCTTGGATGGTTGCTTGGATGGTTATTTCTTCACCCTTTTCTTCTTGTCGTTCAACTTGCTCCCTCACGTTTCTGTTCTGCTCTTCATGCTGGTTCTGTTTTGCTTCTTCTCTTGTTCTACTCCTTTTTCACGGTCGGTCACTCACTTGTTCTCAATATTTCTCACGGCAACACTTTCTTCTTTGCTGAAAATTAGTCTAAGTGTGATATATATATAACTAACAATTCAAAAATTCCTTCCATGTCCTCATTTCTCTTAATTTCAGCAGCTGATTTCTTTTTCTTCTTCTTCTTCTTATCTCACACCCATTTACTTCACTTATCTCACAAATTCTTCTAAGTCACGGCAGCAAGCATTATTCTCTTTCTCATTAAAAATTTAGGGAATGCCAAACTTGTCCCTTGAATTGTTTTGACTATCATCCATATCCTTAACTAAATTTAATTAGTGATTAGCTATTTATTCTAAATACAACACTTAAAATTCTTATTTGTGCACTCAATCATATTGTTGTTTATAATTTATCTCTTATCTGCGGACGGACTATTCTACCCTTTATTGACCTTTTCTTCATTAAATTAATTATGGTGTAATTCAAGAACGATCGTTCGCTCTTCGATGATTCGATTTAGATTAACATTAGCTAGATTTGTTATTTAAACTTTATAATCTAGTTTCTAACACTAGGAGGTTAAAGAAATCGAGACTAGGGGTTTACATGGGTGCTGTCGTAGGACGGTGGGAAGGAGAGATTTTCATTATATATATAGGTGGGCAAGTCACGAAATATGTTTGTAGAAATCATGTACATAGGTTGAACACATCAATTATGGAAAAACACTTGTATTACACCACAATCATGACATCTTGCATTTTGGATTGTATATTTGTAAATGTTATTGTAAATAGTTATGAATTTTCATGTATGATATATACATATACATTCTATTATAAATTAATGCATATTGATTGTGAAAAGTGTGGTGACAATGCATGTTTGTGGATTAAAGAAGTTGGATGGAAATGGAAATATAGTCGAAGTGTATTTTATTGCAGCTAAAAATTTTGGAAACCTTAAAAATGCAGTCGTTATACTGCCGAAATTTTTATAAACTTGTTTTAAAATGGAATTACGAAAAAAATTTATCCACCCAAATTATTTACAAAAGTAAAGGATACAATTGAATTAAGTTAAAGAAATCGGGTAAGATTTAGGGGTTTGCTCTACGCGTCTCTCTATTCTGACAAGTCGAATTAAGAGAAGTTCGTTAGAGTGCCCGACGGGACCCTCCAAATAAGAGATTAGAGAGAGTCTAGGTTGGGTCCTGTCATTTATTCTTGTGCAGCTTATATATCGTATTAGGTGCTTGTACAGGTGTTTTTGCATTCGGAAAATCTCATCGGATATTTTAGGTGGGCATCATTTAAAAGTATTGCATGAACGTCGACAGAAATTCTTAATGTTGTAAATGTTATAACTAGAGACTTGCATGAATTAAATGTGGATATTGAAATAATTGTAGATATTGCTTTGATATATATGAATGTGTAGTGGTAACACTCGCATACTATACACACCTAATATATGGTACATCTTTATATGTATATAAATGGATACTTATGCATAACATTTAAATTGTTAATGACAATGCATGCTACAGAAATTATATATATTTATGAAAATGTGTGTTGCGAAGTTGAATGAGAAAATACATGTTTGTGGCTAGAAGGAAGTTGGGTGGTGATTTATATAGTTCGAAGTGTATTTCTTTTACAGGTAAAATTTTGGAAACTTTAAAAATATAGCCGTTATGTTGTTGAAATTTTTGTAAAGTTTTTTTTTTTTTTTTTTTTAAATCGAATTCGAAAAATTTACACCCATCTAAATTGTTTACCAAAGAAAAGAATACGCTTAAGTCGAATTAAGGAATTGTCGACGTTAGATTTCAGTCGACGAGTAATCAATGTCCAATACCTACAATCAATGTGAGAAAGCACAAATACCAAAAAAGAACAAAGACAAGAACCGAGAATCAAACAAGGAACACAAATCTTTTACGTGGTTCAGCAATAATAGGCCTACGTCCACGACTGTCTGTCTCTTAAATTCTGCACAGTGACAGTGTATTATTGGTTATTCTCTGATGATGTTATAATGATTTTAATCCCTATTTATAGGGGAAGAGGTGTTACAATTCTTGGTTGTAGCAAATCAGGAAAAGAATTCTGAATTAATTACATTCCCTAAATAATTGAGAAAAATAAGGAAAAGAATTGTGGATTAATTACATTTCCTAATATGTTTGGATAATATCAAGAAATTACTATAATTATCTCGAGATAAGGTTGATTTGAATTTGAATTTGAATAGATCTCCATATCTGATGAGGAAATCACGGCTTGATTGGGTAACTGCCATATTCGGAGAGAGAATCATGGTTGAACTTGGTAACTGCCTGTTTCTGGGAGATATTGCATTTGTTACGCTCTTGGACGAGCTACTTTACTACGGCGGTCTCGAGCTCGAGCTCGCTAAGAGACGAGCTGTGCATGAAGCGAGCTGCGACCTGGCCATGCTTATGGGTCTGTTGATGCCAGCTGGAGAATCTTCTTGAACGAGCTGAAGAGCTTGCTGGGCTTAGAGTCAATACTGGGTCTCGTCTGATGGGCCTTGACTACGTTGACCTTATCGGGCCTTCTCATTGGATCTTAAATGGGCCTAAATTGGGCTTTTACCAGCCCATTTAATGAGTCCAAAAAATACATATAACATTAGCCCCCCAGCTCTTAGTTTGCTTCTGCGAGCTAGGAGCTCAAGCTTGCTGGTAAAAGCTGGCTTCCTTGGCACGCTAACCTTCATAATTGCTTCTGTGCATTTTCAAATTCCACCTTTTCAGTTGCAACACGTGGCAGTCATGCAGGTGGTCACTGAAACGACGCCAGCACGTCCCTTACACGCGCATTAAACGCGCACGTCTGACGGTTTTATCGTACATGGAGCAGTTGAGGCGACACCCTAACGTCTTTTACATGCGCATTAAATGCGCGCGTCTTTCAATCCGACGGTTGCATGATTTCAACAACCATACTTCACGCTGCACCATTAGATTTATGACGGTTACACCTTTCAAAGATCTGATGGTTGGGGATTCACGCTCAATTGTCTATATAAACCGATAGACCCTTTTCATTTTCTTCTTTCATCTGTCATTTTCACTCGAAGCAAACAAATAAACAAATCACCAGGTTCACAAAAGTCACCGATTCTTCAAGAAATCAGCACCTCCAGTCGCCGTTTTCTTCACTTTTCATCAAAGATTCAAGGTAAACATCAAATTTCTTTCTTCAAACTTGTAGTTTTTGGTATATTTTTGTTTATATTGAGCCGCACTTGTATCTGATCATCCCTGTGTATGTGATGGTTTGAATATGTTATGCTTTTGATATCAAACTGTTGTTGTTGCTTGAATATCACTTGCACATAGCATGTTTGTTGTTGATTTATGATTGTTGTAGTCTTGTTAGCTCGCAGGTCGTTGCTTTTGTTGACTGAAACCTCTATTGCATAGTATGACTGTTTTCTTTTGTTAAGATGTCTTCAAGCGGAACTCACAAGGGAATTATTCCAAGCAGTGAAGCTCGTGAGCGAGATAAAGCCCGAGCACATGCTATACAGGGAAGAGAAGCTCGGGACAAACTCACTCATCATCCTTCATCTTTAAAGCGTCCTGAGGTGGAAGGACTTGTCACTCAATTCCACATCCCTTTGGGTTGTCGTGCATTGCTACCTGATTCAAAGAATCATACATGTTATCCACCAAGGGGATACGTCGCCGTCAGCGTTCAACATTTTGAACAGGGGTTACGGTTCCCCATTCAACTGTACTTGATCGCATTTCTCAACAAGGTCAAGCTCGCGCCATTCCAGTTGACTCCAAACTCCTATGCACAGCTGACCTCACTGGCTATAGCCTTTCTCAGGAACGGCCTTCGTCCCCCTACACCAAAAATGATACAGTAATTCTACTCCTTCAAGGCTCTGAGCGTAGGGGAAGGAGAAAAATCGGAGGGCATTTATTACCTCACAGCCCGTCCGTCGAAATACAAAGATCTCTTGCCCAAAGGAGAAACGAAGGGCAAGTCCAACGTTGGGCCATATAAGACGAGCTGGTTTTACGTCTCGTGCCCCTCTCTCGCAGATCTCCGAAATTTCAGCTTCGTCCTGAAACCAGGTATATATATAAATGAAATATAGCGAGCTGGTTTTACTTTGTATCTCTATCATTATTCTTTAATCGTTTTACTGTGCAGAGCTGAAAATGGACGAGTCCCCTCTTAGCAGCGAGGAAGAACGAGCTCTGGACAAGCTCGCAATTTCAGAGGACGCGGGAATCAACAGTAAATTTGACGATGCTATCCTTAGAGCTTACGGTTTTGCTCCCCCTAAGGAATCTCTTCTTCTTCGATCTGAGGAGGACATAGGCAAGACCAGCGATAAACCTAGAATTCCTTCTGTTTTTGAAGTTCCAGTTCAGGTGGGGGACACGTCTGCTTCCCGACCTCTGCAACCAGTCTCTACACAAGCAGCGGGTACAGCTCGTTCACCTTCTCCAGCTTGGAAGGCTTCTTCCCAAGGTGCTCCTGCTCGCGCTCCCTAAGGCGAAATTGTCTTTAGCTCGCGCCTTATCAAAGGGCGCATCTCGGACAGGATCAAACTCAGCCCCTGCAGCCCCTACTGTACAGGTCGACTCATCTTCTTCCCCATATCACACATCTACCCCAGGGGTTTCACTGCCATTTCTAGCTCGCGCTCCAGCCCCTGTTCCTTCCTCTGGGTGAATTCCAGCCAACAGAAGAAAACTTGTGCTTTTGAAATCTCCTCTTGCAAGTCCTGCTGTATCTCTAGCCTCTTCGACTCCTTCAACGAAACGGCCTGCTGAGGCCTTGGCCACTCCAGCAGCCCCTTCAAAACGCTCAAAACCATCTGCCCAGGACCAGGCTCCTACGGTCGCTGCTTTCAGCGAAGCGCCTGCTGCTGCTGAGGCCACTGCTCCTTCAACCGCTGCTCCCAGCGAAGTGCCACTTTCAAATGTTTTCGCAAATCTTCAATCGTTTCCGACTTCCAGTTCGCAGCCTGAAAAAGGTAACGCTCCTCCTAAGGTCGCTTCGTAGGAAACCCGAGCTGGCCCCCGTAAAGGAGTAACTAAGCGCATGATTTATGCGCGGCCTACTGCTACCTGGGATGGAGAACGCGACGTTCCAGAAGCTGAAAGAACCCCTTCGCCAACGAGACCAGCCGTTGAGATTGGGTCTAGGGGAAGATATTTAACCTCATTCCTTGACAACTGAGAAATGATCATGCTTACCCATGCAAATGTCTTGGAAAATAAGTATCTTAGAGGCGAGGATCTGGACGAATTCGTAGCTCGCCATTCCATGCTAGTAAGTCATTTTCCCTTATCTGCCGACCTCTTTACTTTATTAAATGCTAACTCGTAACGTTTTCAGGGTGCTCTTGGCGCGATGAAACGGAGAAGGCAGACAAGGGCTACAAACGATGCAGTAAGGAAACTGGAAGACGAGCTGGAAGAGGCCAAAGATGAAGTTGCGCGTTTGGCTGAAGGTAGAGTGCAGGGTCAGGAAGCACAGATCGCTGAGGCCAATGCTGCGAGGAAGGCAGCTGAGGAGGCCCTAAAGAAAATGGAAAATGAGCACGCCATGCTAAATGATGAGCTGCTCAAGGCGAAAGAAGATCTGAGGTAGTCTGAGCAACGGGCTGTACTGGATGAACAGCGGGCTTCAACTGTAGAAGAGAAGAATGAAGTGCTCCATCGCCAAGCTGATGCTGCTTTGGCACGAGCTGAAGCTGCTGAGAAACAGGCCGAGGAGGCTAAAAAGCGAGCTGATGAAATGGGAGTTGCAGCTAAAAGCGCTGAGGAGGCTGCAACCAAACGAGCTGAGGAGGCTGCAACCGCGGATAAACGTGCCAAAGAGGCTGAGCATCGAGCTGAGGTGCTTAGGCAACAAGTGGGGGAGGCTATTTAGCGGGTTGAGGCTGCGGAGCAGCGAAGTTGAAGACATGAAGAAAGAGGCTGAGGTCGTCAACCGTCACGTTGATAATGCCTTCGAAGAGCTAACGATCTTCAGAGAGCAAGCAGCTCAAGAATTGGAAGTGCGGGTTGCAGATGCAAGGGACGAGGCTGAGGAAAGAATAGGCCGTGACTTCCTCTACACACTGTGAATGTCCCATCCAGAGATGGATTTTTCTATCTTTGGGGACATAGGGCTTGAAACCGTTGAGGATTTTAAAGCAAAAGCTCCTGGTGCGACCTCTCAATCTGAGCTCGCTGACTAGCTCGTCTCTCCTCATGATAGTCCGGCTCAGTGCACAGATCTCCCTGTTTAGATCTAGCATTTTTCTCTTATGTTTGTTTTTAATTTGTAACAAACTTTACTTTTAATAAAATTCATTCTTTCATTTCCTCGCATTTTCTGTATTGATTATGTATGCGATGTGTTATACTTTTATTTATGCGAGCTAATCAGCATGACATAAACTCGTATTTAACCAAATATAACAATCCTTAACTTAAGTAATTATTTGGCTCTTTAATAAGTAATTTGTTGGCATAGATTAAAACCTTGTCCTTTAAATGGAAGCTGCTGACGAGCTGTTTAATCATTCAAGGTCTAATGAACTTATTTTCTTTTATCTTTTCGTTTTAGCGAGCTATGCAAGGACAAACCTTGCTTTTTAGGCTCTTTATTATTTAGCGAGTTATGCAGGGGTCATCACCTCGCCTGTTTTTTAAGCTCATTTGGCGAGCTATGCAGAGACACTTAGTCATCTGCTTTTGAGGCTCTTTTGGCGAGCTATGCAGAGACACTTAGTCATCTGCTTTTGAGGCTCTTTTTATTTGTAGCGAGCTATGCAGGGGTCATCACCTCACCTGCTTTTTAGGCTCTTTTGGCGAGCTATTTAAGCTCGGAGCCCGTTAGCCTCAGTGAACTTAGTTGAGTCACAAGCTGGGAAAATGAAGCTTTCATTAACTAGAATGATTTTGAATTATATTACAAGAAGTTCACTGATAATAAGGACGCAGATGTTCGACATTCCATGCTCGAGGGACTTCAGCTCCACTTTTACTAGCTAAATGATAAGCCCCATTCCCCAAACTTGCTGTGATAACATATGGTCCTTCCCAGTTCGGGCCTAAGGATCCATCACTTGGCTTGCGGGCTTCAGGCAGGATGAGACGCAAAACTAAGTCTCTAACATTGAATTTGCAAATCCGGGCATACTTGTTGTAGTACCTCACTATCCTCTGCTGATAGACGGCTACTCTCAACCTGGCTGTTTTCCTATGCTCCTCAAGCAGGTCCAAGTTTGTTGCAAGTAGCTGATCGTTGTCGTTTGGATTGAAGGTTGCTCTTCTTTACGAGGCGACTTCAAACTCAGCCGGGATCATAGCCTCAGACCCATACACCGTCGAGAACGGGGTCTCGCCAGTGGAGCTGCGAGCTGTGGTTCTGTAAGACCACAATACTTTTTGAAGCTCATCTACCCATGCTCCTTTCTTTGCTTCCAGTTTCACCTTCAGGGTCTGCTTGATGATCTTGTTCACTGCTTCAACTTGGCCATTCGCTTGTGGATGTTCCACTGCTGAGAAGCTTTTAACGATCTTGAGGTCGTTGCAGAATCTGAGAAACTGGTCACTAGCGAACTGAGTCCTATTGCCTGTCACAATCTGCTGTGGGACCCCGAATCTGCAAATAATGTTGCTCCACACAAATTTCTCAATCTTTGTTGTGGAGATTTCAGCTAATCCTTTGCCTCAGCCCACTTGGTGAAATAATCCACTGCGACCACTATATGTTTGCATTTTCCACGAGCCATCGGTAGAGGTCCGATCAAGTCCATCCCCCAAATCGTAAAGGGCCATGGGCTCACCATCTGTTGAAGGTAAGCTGGTGGAGCTCGTGGAACTTGGGCGAACCTCTGACACTTGTCGCATTTCTTCACTAAGTTAATGGCGTCCTGCCTCATGGTGGGCCAGTAGAAGCCTTGACGGAGTGCCTTCTGAGCTAGAGACAGCCCCCCAGCGTGGTTCCCGCAGTGGCCTTCATGTATCTGCCTTAGTACTGTTTCACATTCGGGGCCATCAATGCATCTTAATAGTGGGGCTGAAAACCCCTTCTTGTACAGTGCATCATCATAGATACAGTACCTGGCTACTCTAGCTCGTAGACGTCGGGCTTCTAATTTGTTACTTGGCAGCTTTCCATCCTGCAAATAACTTAGAATAGAGTTCATCCAGGAATCATGCTGCACAGTTATGGCCATTGTCACATTCTTTTCCTCTGTACTTGGAGCTGGTAGAAATTCAACTGGGATCGCCCCAAGGAAATCTGCATCTCGTATAGTAGCGAGGCGAGCTAGTGCATCAGCATGCGAGTTCTGAGCCCGCGGGATCTGTTTCATCTCGTACTTTTGAAATGCACCTAGCAGCTCGTGAACTTTTTGGAGGTAGAGGGTCATTTTTGGTCCCCTGGCTTGATATTCCCCCAATACGTGACCGACAACGAGCTGTGAGTCACTGAAGATTTTCAAGCGTTCAGCTCGCATCTCTTTAGCCAAACGCAGACCCGCGAGCAGGGCTTCGTACTCAGCCTCATTGTTTGTCGCCTGGAAGCCAAACCTTAGAGCACAGAGGATTTTGTGACCTTTAGGACTGATCAGTAAAATTTCAGCTCCAGCCCTCTGCTCGCTGGATGATCCATCAACATAAAGTTCCCAGGCTGGACCTTTAGAAGATTCAGCTTCATCATCCACAGGTCCTGTAAATTCTGCGATGAAATCTGCCAGAGCCTGAGCTTGATAGCCGTCCTCGGCTTGAACTAGATATCGAACTGTACGAGCTCTACTGCCCATTTCAACAAACGACCTGAGGTGTCCGCTTTCTGCAAGACTTGCTTCAACGAATATTGGGTGAGGACTTCAATTGTATGAGCCTGAAAGTAAGGTCGCAGCTTCCTCGATGCAATCACCAGGCAATAAGCTAGCTTCTCCATCTGTGAGTATCTGGTTTCAGCATCTTGCAATCTTTTACTTACATAATAAACTGGAAGCTGTGTCTTTTCTTCTTCCCTCACCAATGCGACACTTAGAGCTTGCTGAGACACCCCTAAGTACAAAATAAGCTTTTCTCCTTCTTTGGGCTTAGAGAGGAGCGGAGCTCGCCCCATGTATTCCTTCAATTGCTGGAAGGCGGTTTCACACTGCTCTGTCC
>CM034461.1:23691150-23784198 GCA_019925255.1 Litchi chinensis | reverse complement strand
AGTTTTCAACACTTGTTCTGCAACATTTGTGTTTTGTTTTGTTTTCTCTTCCCCTTAGTGGCTCCATTTGTACCATTTCCACTTTGCATTACCTGTGTTTCCTTGTAAGTTCCATTTATGTTCTCATCTCTTGTACCTGTCATTAGAATGACAACGATTTTTTGTCTTTCGTTAAACTTCGCTTTTGTTGCTCAAGAGAGTAACTGTGGTGCAATTTCAAATGAGAACAATGAGTGTTTTGTAGATCACTGACTGCAGATGGTGTTTTTGTTTTTTTTTCATCAGGTTGGTTTTTCAGATTGGAGAGTTCGAACTGGATTCATGTGGTGCAGCAAGATATATTGGTGTTGATTTTGTGATCAATGGGAGTCAAGAGATCTAGTAGAGCTTGCAAGGAATGGAAGATCTATGCAGAGCTCTTTGTGGGGTTTTATGTGATTTGGGTTGTCACAACTTCGCTTGCTGTCACTAATCCTGGTGATGCTAAGCTTGGTTTGCTGCTTCTTTACTTTGTTTGGTTGCCTAGAAACTATGAGAAATGGAAGGAAAATTGTAGAGTTGTATTAGTAGTTGAATTCTTGTTTCTGGTTTGACTTTGTATTCATAATTTTGAGCTGCAAATGTATGTTTATTTGATGTGAGTGTGTTTTCTGTTGTTTACTGTGTCTAATTTGTTGCATTGGTTTTGATTTTGTAATAGTGGCAGCGATTAACACCTTACATGCTGCTTTGGGATCTCCTCAACTTCCTGGGTGGGTTCCTAGTGGAGGAGACCCTTGTGGTAAACGGTGGCAGGGTGTTCAATGCACTGGTTCCGATATAGTTGCTATGTATGGCGATTGGCAAACTTGTCTTTTAAGTCCTGGCATTCATGATATTTATTGGCAATATCAATATTTGGCTTCTTAATGTGTTTAATCTGTTGTAGATTTCTTAATGCTGCTAATGTGGGAGGAGAACTCGGTGATAGTTTGGATTCTTTTGCAGGTGACAAAAAATTGTAAGATGAGATTTTGTCTCTACTTTAGTTTGACTTTCATCATTGATGTTATTTTAATGCTATCATTTCTTTGAGAGCCCTGCATCTGGCAATTCCCCTACTCATAGTTTATTATCAATCATCTTCTCCCCATATTTTTCCTGGTTCTCTGCTGCAGCTCAAAATCCAAAGGCGTTGCCTGGTTCTTGAGATGACAGGATCTGACAAAAATTGTAGTTCTCTCATCCCATCTCAATCTGATTATGAAGTTTCCCATGAAGAACAGCATTTAGTCCCAAGTAAGACGGATGGTGGTCGTTCTTTGTCCATGTTACCTCGTGTTGGTTTGCACCTAAATGCTCTTGCAACTACTTCGAAGAATAGTACATTTATCCAGTGTAAGACTTTAGCTTCTGCAAAGCAACTAATAAGTATGCGAAGCTCCATGTCCTGTGATTCTTTGACATCTAACCAAAATGTTCTTATTGGATCCTCCACTCTGAACTCCATGGAGAAGGATTCTGATTCTGGTGACAACAAAGTTAAGGTTGCAGAAAATGCTCTGCAGCCATCTGTAACTACTGGTGGAGAAAAGGCTGACCTGAATAGTCCTACAAGAAAGAGGCATGTATAGCAACTACTACTTCTCCTTATAGAGAGATGACCACAATATTTGGCCATTACATTTAAATGTTTGCTAGTATTCAGGTTCAAGCTAGAACTTGCGGGATCAAGTATGGCCTGCAAGCGCTGCAACTGCAGCAGGTCAAAATGCTTGAAGCTGTAAGTGTCTTGCATTTGCTTAATTACTTTTAATTCATTAGCTAATATTTTTATGATATTTTTATTTTTTAATCTCAGTTTGTCATTATGTTGCATTATGCATCTTTTTGATTGACACTGCGAATTGTCATCATTTTGATGGGCACATGAAGTACATTTTCTGTTTCTGCGTGCTTTAAGGTGCTGTTAGAGCTATATTTATATTATTCATGTTATTTGATAGTTACTGTGAATGCTTTGCGGCGGGTCTCTACTGTGTTGAGCCTTGATCATGTCTGGATTGCTTTAACAAGCCGATGCATGAAGCTACTGTTTTGCACACTCCCAGACAGATTGAGTCTCGCAACCCAATTGCTTTTGCTCCCAAAGTGATTAGAAGCACAGACTCTGCTACGGAGTTCGGGCTTTGAAGCTATCCCTCAGATTGAGGTGCAATGTTATGGTTGCTCAGCTTTATTGACGATGATATGTTCTCTAAGGGTGAGAATGGTGAATTAGGAGTTGGCACTCGGCGAATTGCTCGTCAGCAGAGCCCGATGCCTTCATCTGTGATATCCAGCCATAGCATGCATTTAGGAGTCCTTGCGACTGCTTCCCATGCTGTTATGACTGTCTCAGTGTATGTGCTCACATATTTCTTAAATGGTTGTCTGATCATCTTTTCTACGCTTTGCTTTTATAATTTAATTTATCTACTGTCGTTTTGGTTGTTACTATAGGGGTGTTGCTGGGGAAAACTGTTCTCATTCCTTAGCTTCTGAACCTTATCAAGCTGAAGTGAAGATAACACAAAGCGAAATTATTTGACATTCAAATAATTTATCACTTAGCTCTATTGAGACTTCTGAAGGGGGTATCCTTCAATGTATCTAGTCGGCCTCAAAGCATCGACTTATGTGATTGTTTGATCAATTTGCTTCCCACCAGCGCAACTTGGAATCACTTATCGGCTACAACATGAGGCTCTATTTATTCATTCATAATTTTTTTCTTATGCCCAAATTCATTTGTACTTTGGACTTCAAATTTCTTAATAATTTGGTTTAAGAACCTTGTAAAGAATCTAAGTTGTAGGATTGCTAACATCAAAGGTTAGGTATGATCAACTTCAAAAGGATGGTTTTCTGATCAAATATATATATATATATATATTTTTGGTGAACTAACAAATGAATGACATGTTACAGTGGTGCAATTGTATCCTCTGTTCTTGTATTGAAGAGATATTGCTTGAATTGAAGTTTTCATCCTTTTTGGTTGTATTATTGTTTCAAAAAAATGAAGAACCTTTATTTTATAATTTACTAATATTGTTGTTTTAGAAGCTCATGATTCATGAATGGTAAATAATAACTATATTATGGAACAATTATTAACTTGTTGGATAAAAGTTTCCATATCAACAAATACAAAAAATCTCAATAAAATCAAAGTAAATAAGTAAGCTAAATGTCAACCTTAAGATAATCTCCATATCAACTGAATTAACGAACACTCCATCATCTTCCCTATTGACATCCTTGGTTTTCAGATCTTTCCAATTAATTTAAGAGGTGCATTGAATTAGTTGTTGCAACCCACTTCCAATCCATAAAGTTTTAATATTATCCAAGAATTATTACAAGTACAAAAAAGAATACTCAATTTCAAACCTAGGAACATAATTCCCAACCTTGGGGTTTGGACTCCCAACCACTGGATTGGGATTCCCAACTTCAGAGTTGGGAATGGGATTCCCAACCCACAGTCGGGAACCCTCCCAAACTCAGGTAGGATTCCCAACCATAGGGTTGGGATCCCAACTTCTGAGTTGGGAATGAGGTTATAAACTCGAAAGGTTGAAATGGGTTGGGATTTCCCAACCTTGAGGTTGGAACTCCCAACCAGTGAGTTGGGATTCCCAACCAGTGGGTCGGAGTCCCAACAAAAAGGGTTGGAGTACCTAACCGGTTGTTCGGACTCCCAACCCAAAGTTGGGAATCCCAACCTACAAGTTGGGTCCCAACTTCTAGGTTGGGATTCCCAACTGTCGGGTTGGGAATCCCAACTGGGTTGGGAGTCCATCTAAGGTTAAGATTCCCAACCCAACAGTTGGGAATCCCAACCTAAACGTTGGGACCCAACTTTTAGGTTGGGATTCCCAACTGCCGGGTTGGGAATCCACCTTAGATTCGGACTGTATCGAAAATTAACCCAATCATTCCCAACTTTAACGTTGGGATTCCCAATTTTCGGGTTGGGAATCCACTCTAGATATCATCCTAAGTCGACAAATAAGCCGAAGACACGGTTAGAAATCTGAACCTATCGCAGTAAAAACATTCGCTTTTCATATATGACCTACCTTTGCTTTGCTGAATGGTTCGCGTCAAGTATATGAGGAAGCTGAAAAAAAATACCCACAACATCAACAATAACAACAACCAATACAATCTAACTTTATCATTCTATTAAAATACCCACAACATCACACACAAAATACACCACACAGCCACAAATGGCAATGGACATAAGATTCCAGCTATGGGAATCCATGTAATACCGAAACAGAGCAGGAAATATACAAACTGGAAGAGAGTGAATATGACAATATATTTGTATGGTACTGACTCCACAAAGGAACCATGTGTGCCTTCCAAGACCCCGCAAAAGCCTAACTTCGAGTCAGTCAAAACATTGGCAAGTACGCTTAATCCAATGTTGCTATTCGAAATAGTTTGCACGCACTTCTAATGGCGGCTAGGTGCAATGAAAAGTAGTAGTATCCGTTCCCAGAATTGGTTTCCAGGGAGACTGTCAATGGCCACATAAGCAAATTAGCCCCAAAGGACTGATGTAGGAATTAGCTTTATGACAGGTATAGCACATACTCAGGCTGCCACTAGGAGTGACTGCAACAGATTGCTAACTCTTTGCTCATTCACTCCAACAGGTAAATGTGCGTTAATGTGCTTCTCATGATCAAATGTTTCATTTACTTTCTCTCCTTCCTTTTCGCCTTTCATCACTCCCTCCTTCAAGTCTTCTAATTCCTTTGCTACCATTGTCTGCAGCATAAAGCAGATAATGCCATGATGATATTATTTAAAACTGTAAACATTGCTATACTTGTGAATAGGGCGACTCACAGCAGGACTACTATCCATTTCTATGAACACAGCTTGCATATTGCCGTAGATTTCAGAATTGCTAGCTTTGTGTTTTATGCTTTCCTTGGCGCTCTTCACCATCTCCCTTTGAATGAACTACATGTCACACACATACGAATTCACTATCTGATCCTGTTATGTTGCCACAAACTCATGACAGTTTTCTTTTATAACATGTTATAAACATGCCTGTCTTTTGACAACTGCAAGGCTCTTGGTGTGCATGGGGGAGTGACGGAGGACCCCATTAGAAGGCGGTAGGCCAATCCATCCACAAAGCAAAGTCTGAAGACACATATTTGACAATAAAACAATTAGTGTCAATAAAATAAACAAGGAACTGAACATCAAATTTATATTTTAGTGGTCTATACCATAAATCCCAACAAGCAGACGGCTTTCTAAGATTGAACTCCTTCTGTTGTGCCATTTGAGATGCAACGCTGTGGTCGAAAAAGTAAAGCCCTGCTATCATTAGAGCTTGAATGAAAGCAGCAAAGATGTCAGCTGGAGGGACATTTCCCGTATCCTGCAATGTTCAGTACTTATAAGAATCAAAATCTTTCAAATCTGCATATACGGATTGAGATGTATAGGGCTTACTTTGTTTACATCACCGCATTCGGATACCCAAAGCAAGTAAAACTGCTCACCCATAACACCACACACAAAAATACACCAAACAGTCTCAACCCACTTGCACTAGCCCAACCTTGGTTCACAACACCACTTTTGGATACCCAAATCAAGGAAAACTAGTAAAAAAACTTACCACCCGCAGCGTACACATTGGTATCGAAATTAAGAAGTCGGTCAGCTATGGTGCAGTATACTGTCATCCTAAACCCCAACCGTTGCTTCTTTTGTCGCGGTGGGAAGACGGAACACACTTTTAGTGTGGCAAATGACAGAGAATAAGATGTGGAAAGTAAGAAGATCGACTGAGCAAACCGAGGGTCAAAATGGAAGGCTGCAATGGGCGGGACAGTCATGACAATGGACATGAGGGTCACAACAACTTAGTTTCAGTAATTAGTAATTGAAGGCTGCAATGGGTTCTGAATGCATTTCAGTAGCTGACGGGTCAAGATGCTGCTTATGGCACCCATTTTCATTAAGGGCGTTTTTGTCCTTTCAATGTCTTTTATTAATAATATAAAATAAAAGGGCTACTTTTGGGGATGACCTTCCCAAAGGCGTCATTTTTTCAATTTTCCCATTAAAATATCAGTTCAGCCCATTACATAATTTAAGACCCAATATAACATTAAATAGACCAAATTAATTTATAAACCCATTACAATTAAAATAAACTCAGCCAAAATTATTTAAAGCCCAATTAACCCAATTTGCCTATTAGTTCTCAAAACCTTCAAGATTAAACCCAACAACCTTCAAAATTATACCGATTGCCTTCAATTGTCTCATTGTCTAATTGTCTCATCGTTCTCCATAATTGCTATCTTGGTTTCCATCATTCCCGCTTTCCTCAAAACAATTTGTCCTCAAATCATGACCCATATAATTATTTGAAGACTTGATTGAAAACCTGAAAAGAATGTTAAAGAAAACCTCACACTCCTTCACGTGTTTCACTTCACTCACGTGTTTATCACTCAAGATCCCCTAGTGGTATGAATCTTGCAAATCAATAAATTGATGTGAAAATCAATAAAGATTGATGTGAAAATAAAATAGCAAGGCAGATCAAATTGTTTATGGGACTGCAACAAGAACAAACAGACTTGAAACAAGCATGAAATCAGTATGTTCGAACGGACTTGGAAAACAATGTAACAGACCAGCAGAAACTGATAGCAAGGCACAAAAGAAAGATAATATATATAATTGTAAAAACGGATGAAACAAACCAGAATATTAGAGATGACGTGCAACAGCACAAGAGAAAAAAAAAATTATATATAATAGATGTTGTGCAGAATTCAAGACACAAAATTAAAAATATACATATGTCAAGACTTGATGTTGGATGGCAGCTTAAGGCAAATCGGGAAACAAGAATAATAAAAATATATAAATAATAAAATAAAAAAAAAAAAACGCAAAAAAAAACAAAAGAAAACAAAAAATATAATTGATACTAGATTGACGGTGGACTCTGATATTCTACCAAGACAAACAAGATGCGGCTAATTTAATGAATTAAATAAGAACAAAACAAGAACCCTAAAAGATGGTGCGACTAAATAAAAAAAAAAAGATTAAAACAGAAAACAAGAAATAAATTGACAAACTAGATAACCAAACTTGAATTAATTTCCAAAGCTCTGATACCAACTAATGAGAACCCCGTATATAACGATACGACACCCACAATCAAATTAAATCAACAACCCCAAGAAAAATCAAATCAGATTTAATAAAGAATTTTGACCCATTGATTATATGTCAATCAAGAAACCAAAGTTAAAAACTTTGACCCAATGATTAGAGCTCAATCAAGAACCAAAATTACAAAAGAAAGATATTGATGCCACTCCCAAGACATAAATGAGAAGGTGAGAGATAAGTCATGGTTTGATCGCCACAAGCGAAGCTTGATAAGATCACATGTTCATGGAAGAACAAAAGAGAAAAATCTCTCCCTTTTCATTAAAGAAATTGGCTGCATCATTCATTCAACTTATGTTTGCTTAGGGTTACAAGCCTTTTTATAGGCAAGGAAATAAAATATCACATAAAACCCTAGCCCCCTAACAATTGAGCTCACAAAACACAATCATGGGTTTAAATAGTTAAACATGGGCTTAAGTTAATTAAAATATATCAGTTCAACCCATTACATAAATTAAGACCCAATATAACATTAAATAGACCAAATTAATTTATAAACCCATTACAATTAAAATAAACTAGCCCAAATTATTTAAAGTCCAATTAACTCCAATTGCTTCACTTAGCTTCCCAAAGTCTTCAAGATTAAGCCCAACAATCTTCAATTGCTTTATTGTCCAATTGTCTCGTCGTCGTCCATGCTCGCTATCTTGGTTTCCATCATTGGGGCCCAACGAACCTCTAATTGTTTTTAGTTGTCGAGTGTGGCACCGTTCAACACTTTTTATCGATTACACTCTATTCTATTTACTGTGGTTTGACGGCCCCAAAAGGATCCTAATTTGCTCGTCTCATCATGAAATAGACCATTCTAAGGAGTTTGGGGCCCAATGCACCCATCTAATCGCGTTTATAGTTACGTTGCGGCACTGTGCGCACCTTTATCGATTTTACACTCATATTCCGTTTACGATGGTTTGGTGGCCCCAAGGCTGCTAATTTGCTCGTCTCATCAATAGACAATTCCAAGGGTTTGGGGCCCAACAAACCGTCGAACTGTGTTTAGAGTTGCCGTATGGCACCGTTCAACACTTTAGCGATTTTGCACTCATATTCTTTTTATTGTGGTTCGGTGATGAGAACCCCGTATATATATAATACACCCCAACAATTGCATAAACAACCCCAAAAAGTTTAATTCAGGAATAGATAAAAAAAAAAAAAAGTACCTTGACCCAATGATTAGCGAACTACGAACCAAGATAACAAATGATGTCACTCCCAAGAACAAGAGAAGGATGAGGGAGATAAGTCAAGTTGATAATTCAAGAATCAATCCTTGATAAATTCTCAAAGTTCTTTAAGAACAAAGAGAGAAAACTGAAATTTCATTCATAAAATTGGCTAATCCCGTTTATGAGGTTTACATGGCCTTTTGTAGGCAAAATAAATGAAACCCTAGCTTCTAAACATTACTATAGACGCCTAGCCTCTTAGTACAAATACACCCCACATTGGGCTTGAAAAAGTTAAGTTTGGGCTTAAAATAAATAAATTTGACAGCCTAAAACATAAACCCATGACCCATCACGAAATTAAGCAAATAAAAGCCCAATGTAATCAAAGTTTGATACTTAACAAACTAATTAAATAACTAACTTAATTAACCAGCCATGATTAAACCCCTAGTCTCGACTTATGAATTCCTAGTGTTAGAAGCTAGATTAGGGAGATAATATAAATCCCTATAATTAATTAATTGAACTTCATGGCCTCAGAAAGTTATTAAATTAAGAGTACGACGAAATTCGTCGACCAAAAAAAGTTAAGTAGTATTGCAATAAATCAAGTTAGTATTAATCTAAATCGATTCATCGATTTTGTGAGCGCTCATTCTAGAAGAACATCGCAATAAATTTAGTAAAAAAATAGATCAAAGAAGAGTAAAATAATCCATTCGTAAATAAGAGACAAGCTAAAGAAAACAATACTAGTAAGTATAATTTAGAATGTGTTATTTAGAATGGATAGTTAATCACTAATTTAATTTAGTTAAAGAGGTGATTGATAATTAAAATAAATCAATGGACAAACTTGATATTCCATAAAATATTAATGAGATATATAAAAAAATATTTAGAAGCCAAATTGAAGAAGAACACAATAAGAAAGAAGAATCAAAGCTGCCGGAAAGTTAAAAATAAATAGAGGGGCAGCTGTGCATTACAAGAAAGAAATCAAAGATTGAAGTGAAATTAAAAGAAGTTGGGGCATGAATGCAATTTAGGGAAGTGCCTTTACTATATATATGAGCACTTCGCTGAAAATGTTTCAGCAAACAAAGAGGATTCAGTCAAAAAACGTAGAAACCGTGAGAAGCAAAGACCGAAAGAGCAGATCAGCCGTGAAGCAGAAATTTCAGCCGTGAATTAAAGCCGAACCGAAGAGGATCAAGACCAGAAGTGAAAGGCAAGGAGAAGAGGAGAAGAAGGCACGAAAAGAAGAAAAGAATAGCTGCTGGTCGTGCCCAACAAAAGCAACCAGCAGCCACACAAAACAGACCAGAAGTTGGCGTGAAAAACAGAACCGCAGAGGGCTGGACGACCAACAGAAGAAATGGAAGAAGAAAAGCCATTCTTGCCCATCTAAGCCTCAAACTCTCTCCTATAAGACCCCTCTCAAGTCCCTCTCACTTCTCCAAACAAAGATCAAGTGAGATATCCTCTTACTTTTCTTGTTTCTTGCTGAAATTTGCAGAAGTAGGATGCTGAATTTTTTTGTGCAGAATTTTCTGCCTTGTGTTGAAAGTTTATGCTTGAAATTTATGTAGAACCCTAAGTGATTGATGTAGGGACTTAAAGGTTGAGTTTTGTATGTTAATGATAGCTTAGGAGTGTAAATATGGGCTGCCATATCCCTGCTCACAATAGAAACGAAAATCAGTTTTCTCACACTCCACCTATTTGACAAAAAGTGTGAGTGAGTTTGAGAGCTTTGGATGACAAAGTTATGTTTATGTATGTGTTAAAGACTTGAAGAGCAGTAGATAGCCTTGAGTTTAGATGGTTTTAAACTCAAAATTTGGCATGAAAAAGCATAGAAAAGCATAGAGAGGCATGTAGAGGTCAATAGAGCTAATTTGACAATTTTTGCAATCCCGAGTGGAATTTTTGAGCTAGAGAAGACCTGACTAAAACTGACTTATATGGGGGTGTTCTACACCTCAAATGATGCCTAGGAACCATAGAAAATCATAGGTTTTGGAACGGATCGAATTCGATAAAAATTGTGCAAGTTATGCACAAAATAGTGCCGTTAGAGCTCTGAGAAGTGAAACGGCTATCTTAATGCAATTTTTATTGCATGGTTTGAGTTTGGTTCATCATTATTAGTTAAATGAAGCTTAGTTATGGAATAAAATCTAGCGTGGCTAACCCGAAACCAAGAGTTTGCAAAACGGGCACTTAATTGCGCCCGAAAGTGTCCAAAACGGACGTTTTCCTTAGATTTGACATAGCAAACGATAATATTTCTCAATGAAATTTGTCGTGTGACTAGAATGTGATGTAAGTGGTTCGCCACTTAAGATCTTTTACAAGTTCTTGTTAATTCTTGATTTTGATAACGAATGTAATAGTTAAGTAATAAAAGAAAATGAAAATGATCTTCAATATCAAGTTAAAGTTTGAGTGTATAGGTTCCTATGGAACCTATATAGAAATAGAAATTGATGCTAAGTTGTTATAAAAATTAAGATGAGAAAGTTTTCAAGATCTCTAAACTAGTGAGTTTGTGCTTTTAACACTAAATAAATATAGTTTTAAAAACCATGTATATTCCTCAAGATATAATGAGATTTAGCGCTACATGACGACGCAGTAAATTCCGTCCGTAGTCGCTCAGATTAGAGAAAAGTTAGCACTACGCGACGATGTAGAAAATTCCGTCCGTAGTTACCCAATTTCATAGAAAGTATAAGCGCTACGTTGCGATGCAGACAATTCCACACGTAGTGGGGTATTTGTATAGTTTGGCACTACGTGGCGATGCAGTAAATTCCGCTCGTAGTTGCCCAGAGTTTTAGCACTACAATTGCGATGCAGAAAATCCCGCATTGTAGTTGCTCAGTGATAAGATTTAACGCCCTACGTACGATGCAGTAAATTCCGTAACGTAGTGGTTGAGATACCTCAGTAAGCTTCACGTTGGCGTCAGTTATAATCGCCCGTGATGGTTAGAGGTTTAAAGGATATACATGGGATTTTCGAAAGAAATCGTAAAGCTTGAACAATTGGTGAATTGTTATGTTAGCATGTGTGATATTATGTGATATAATTTTATTGCACTAACCTTTTTCAATAATTGTGTAGCGATATATTCATTTGAGTGTGATCGTGAGGCAACCGAAAAGGCGACATTTTGTTTTACGTTCTTATAGGTGGGATGAGTCTCCACGACATTATATTATGTGAATTTTGTAATGTATTGAATATATTACCTTTTGAGATACATTTTTAATTGGAATTGTATGTTGTAAATATTTTGATTATTTGATTTATCTTCATATGATATGTAATTATATATTGCAATCTAAATTACATATGCTTGTGATGAAAATGTGGTGATGAATATTGTTTGTGGATAAAGAAGTTGGGAGGAAATTGAGATATAGTAGAAGTGTTTATTTAATCGCAGGTCAATTTTGGTTTTATCAAAATGCAGCTGTTATGCTGCCGAAAATTTTATAAAAATATTTGAAATAGGACCGCGAAAATTTTTATCACTCCCAACCAGTTAAAGAAAAATCAAATCACTAAGTTTTAAACGAGTAAACCGGAAGACAAAGTTAGGGTTTGCTTCTCGGATTTCTTCGATCCGACGAGTCGGGTTCGATAAGTCGGTTGAAGTGCCCGGCAGGATCCTCCAGACAGAGCCTAGATAAGGTCTGGAAGGGTCCTGTCACATGAGACAAATTAGGCCCAAATTAATACAAATAAATGAAACCAGCCCAATTTGCCTTCAAATAGCCACCCAAGCCTTCAATCTTTATAATCTTGAACTTGAATCATGTTTTGAAGCCTTGGAGTCTCTTCCATGTCGTCCAACCCTTGTTGTGCAAGACTCTTGTCCCAAATCTCTTGGATAAGCCCATTTAATGCCTCCTTCATTCTCTTAGCTCTAGCCCTTGTCATAGGTCCTCCATTGATGCTCAAAGGATCATTAGGCTTGCTTCCTTGGTTTCCATCATTCGGTGGCCTCAAAAGGATCCTAATTTGCTCATCTCATCAAATATACCATTCCAAAAAGTTTGGGGCCCAAACGCACTCGTCTAACTACGTTTAGAGTTGTCCGTCGCACAGTTCAACACTTTTACCGATTTTGCATTCATATTCATTTTATTGTGGTTCGGCGGCCCCGAAAAGATCCTAATTTACTCGTCTCATCAAATAGACCTTTCCGAGAAGTTTGGGACCCAACGCACCTGACTAATTGATGCGAACCTTGTATATGAGAATACAACACCCACAAGCAAATTGAAACACAACCCTAAGAAAGATTAAATCAGGTTTATAAAAAAAAATTTTGACCCATTGATTATATGTCAATCAAGAAACCAAAGTTATAAAGAACTTTGACCCAATGATTAGAACTCAATCAAGAACCAAAATTATCACAAGGATATTAACACCACTCCCAAGACATAGATGAGAAAGTGGAAGATAAGTCATGTTTCGATCACCACAAGCAAAGCTTGATAAGATCACATGTTCTTAGAAGAACAGAGGAGAAAATACTCTCTCTCAATTAACCACAATTGGCTGCCTATTCATTCATCTCATTCAACTTATTCAACTTATGCTTAGGGTTACAAGCTTTTTATAGGCAAAGAAATAAAATATAACATGAAACCCTAGCCCCCTAACACTTGGGCTCACTAATTATAATCATGGGCTTTAATTAAATTAAATGTTTCAGCCCAAATAACATTAGTTAAAATAAAATAAACTAACTTAATTTAAAACCCATTACAATTAAAATAAATTCAGCCCAAATTATTTAAAGCTCATTTATCTCAAAGTTTGCCTCCAATTGCCTTCAATTAGCTCTCAAAGCCTTCAAGATTAAGCCCAATAGCCTTCAATTGCCTCATTATCCAATTGTCTCGTCATCCTCCATGCTTGCTATCTTGGTTTCTCATCATTCCCGCTTTCTTCAAAACGATTTGTCCTCAAATCGTGACCCATTTAGTTATCTAAGTCTTTATTAATAACCTGAAAAGAATTTTAGAAAAAAAAACCTCACACACTCCCTCACATGTTTCACTCCAATCACTCATGTGTTTATCACTCATCACTCTTGAAGTAATCACCTTGACTAATCTTAACAAGAAAGGTACACATTTATGAAAGGAAATAATGGAATAAGAAATACATTCAAGAAATAATAAAGACACAAAAATGAATTAATTGTGGTCAAGTGATAAACAAATGGAAACAAGATGATTTCAAGGAAGTAATTAGGAAGGAAATAAAGCTTGCCACCTTGATTTAGGTCAGACCAGAATGGAAAGGAAATAATGTTGATTTCTTTATTTAAGCAAGAACAAAAAAGGAAAGAAAAATGAAAGTTGACTCATTTGATTTAGGCAAAAATATAAAAGGAAGGAAATAATTTGACTCTTTTAATTCTAACAAGAACATAAAAGAAGAATATAAAATTTATTCCTCAAAATTTAGCTTTCCTTAAATGTAGGATGCCTAATTAAGAAGAAAATAAAATTTTTATCTCCAATTAAGATCTTCTTTTTTTCCTTTTTTTTTTCTTACTTTTTTTTTTGGCTCTCTATATTTTTTTTTCCTCTTTTTTTTATCCTCTTTTTCTTTTCCTCTTTTTTTTTTTTTTACTAGAATTATTAACACACAATGAAAAATATTGGATAATTTGCAAATCAAGATGAAAAACAAAAGCACACCAAATAGTGACGTGAACAGTAACCAAAAAAAAAAACAAATCTGATTTTTTTTTTTTTTTGAAACAAAAGATTAAATTGGATAACCAAACCTGAATTAATTCCCAAAACTCTGATACCAACTAATGTGAACCCCGTATATGAGGATACAACACCCACAAGCAAATTGAAACACAACCCCAAGAAAGATTAAATCAGGTTTATAAAAAAAAAAATTTTGACCCATTGATTATATGTCAATCAAGAAACCAAAGTTATAAAGAACTTTGACCCAATGATTAGAACTCAATCAAGAACCAAAATTATCACAGAAGGATATTGACGTCACTCCCAAGACATAGATGAGAAAGTGGGAGATAAGTCATGGTTTCGATCGCCACAAGCAAAGCTTGATAAGATCACATGTTCTTAGAAGATCAGAGGAGAAAATACTCTCTCTCAATTAACCACAATTGGCTGCCTATTCATTCATCTCATTCAACTTATTCAACTTACCAACTGATGTGAACCCCGTATATAAAGATATGACACCCACAAGCAAATTGAAACACAACTCCAAGAAAGATTAAAACAGGTTTATAATAAAGAAATTTTGACCCATCACGAAATTAAGTAAATAAAAGCCCAATGTAATCAAAGTTTGATACTTAACAAACTAATTAAACAAACTAACTTAATTAAACCAGCCCACAAGACAAATTAAGCCCAAATTAATACAAACAAATGAAACCAGCCCAATTTGCCTTCAAATAGCCACTCAAGCCTTCAATATTTATGATCTTGAACTTGATCTTGAACTTGAATATGTTTTGAAGCCTTGGTGTCCTTTCCATGTCGTCCAATCCTTGTTATGCAAGACTCTTGGCCCAAATCTCTTAAATCAACCCATTTAATGCTTCCTTCATTCTTTTAGCTCTAGCCCTTGTCATAGGCCCTCCATTGATGCTCAAAGGATCATTAGGCTTGCTTCCTTGGTTTCCATCAAAAGTGATGAGGTGCAACGTGAGAATATTTTCTATACTAGATGCCATATAAGAATAGAGTTTGCAGTTTGATCATCGATGGGGGTAGTTGCACTAATGTTGCTAGCACTAAGTTAGTAGAGAAATTGAACTTACTTACTTCTAAGCATCCTAAACCATACAGACTACAATGGTTGAATGATTGTGGAGAAGTTAAGGTGACGAAACAAGTGCTAGTATCATTTGTTATTGGTAGGTACAAAGATGAGGTGTTATGTGATGTTGTACCTATGCACGCAGGTCACTTGCTTTTCGCATCAGTTTCTTTATATACGTGTTTCTAGCTGCCGTACGGCACCGTGCAGCACCTTTGTCGATTTTATACTCATATTCCGTTTACGATGGTTTGTTTGCCCCTAAAGGCTTCTAATTTGCTCATCTCATCAAATAGACAATTCCGAGGGGTTTGGGGCCCAACGCACCCGTCTAACTGTGTTTAGAGTTGCCGTGTGGCACCATTTAACACTTTTTTCGATTTTGCAGTCATATTCGTTTTATTGTGGTTCGGTGGCCCCGAAAAGATCATAATTTGCTCGTCTCATCAAATAGACCATTCCAAGGAGTTTGGGGCCCAACGCACCCGTCTAATCGCATTTATAGTTGACTTGCGGCACCGTGCAACATTTTACCGATTTTACACTCATATTCCGTTTACGATGATTTGGTGGCCCCGAAAGGCTCCTAATTTGCTTGTCTCATCAAATAGACAATTCCAAGTTGTTTGGAGCCCAACACAATCGTCTAACTGCGTTTAGAGTTGTTGTGTGGCACCATTCAATACTTTTACCGATTTTGTACTCATATTCCTTTTATTGTGGTTCAATGGCCCCGAGAGGATTCTAATTTGCTCGTCTCATCAAATAGACTATTCCAAGGAGTTTTGGGGCCCTACGCACCCTTCTAATTGGGTTTATAGGTGCCATGCTGCACTGTGCAGCTCCTTTGCTGATTTTACACTCGTATTCCGTTTACGATGGTTTGGTATCCCCAGAAGGCTCATAATTTGATTTTCTTATCAGATAGACCATTCCAAGGAGTTTGGGGCTCAATGCATCCCTCTAATTGCAATTATAGTTGTCATGCGGCATCATGCAGCACCTTTTCCATTTTTACACTCATATACCGTTTATGATGGTTTTGTGGCCCCGGAAGGCTCCTAATTTGCTCGTCTCATCAAATAGACCATTCCAAGGAGTTTGGGGCCTAATGCCTCCGTCTAATTTCATTTAAAGTTGCCGTGTCAACACTTTTATCGATTTTGCACTCATATTCCATTTACTGTGATTTGGTGGCCTTGGAAGGCTCTTAATTTTCTTATATCATCAAATAGACCATTCCCGGGGGTTTGGGGGCCAACGAACCCGTTTAATTGTGTTAAGAGTTACCGTGCGGCACTGTACAATACTTTTAACGATTTTGCATTCATATTCCATTTACTATTGTTTGGTAACCCCGGAAAGCTCCTAATTTACTCCTATCATCAAATAGATTATTTCAAAGAGTTTAGGGCCCAACGCACCCATCTAATTGCATTTATAGTTGTCGTGCGGCACCGTGTAGCACTTTTGCCAATTTTACACTCTTATTACATTTACAATGGCTTAGTGGCCCCTGAAGGGTCCTAATTTGCTCATCTCATCAAAAACACTATTCGAAGGGATTTGGGGCCCAATGCACCCGTCTAATTACGTTTAGAGCTGTCATGCGGCATCGTGCAATACTTTTGCTGGTTTTACACTCATTTTTCGTTTGCGATGGTTTGGTTTCCCTAGAAGGCTCATAATTTGCTCGTCTTATCAAATAGAGCATTCCAAGGGTTTTAGGGCCCAACACACCCATCTAATTGCTTTTAGGGTTGTTGTGTGGCACCGTTCAACACTTTACCGATTTTACATTCATATTCCATTTACGATGGTTTGGCGGTCCCGAAAGGCTCCTAATTTGCTCGTCTCATTAAATAGACCATTCCAAGGGGTTTGGTGCCCAACGAACCCGTTTAATTGTGTTAAGAGTTACCGTCCGGTACCGTGTAGCACTTTTACTGATTTTGCATTCATATTCCATTTACTATAGTTTGGTGGCCCCGAAAGGCTTCTAATTTGCTCGTCTCATCAAGTAAACCATTCCAAGGAGTTTGAGGGTTGCCGTGTGGCACCGTTTAACACTTTTACCGATTTTACACTCATATTCCATTTACTGTGGTTTAGTGGTCCCGAAAGGCTCTTAATTTGTTTGTCTCCTCAAATAGACCATTCCAAGGGGTTTGGGGCCCAACGCACCCGTCTAATTGCGTTTAGAGTTGCCGTGTGACACCGTTCAACACTTTAACTGATTTTGCACTCATATTCTATTTACTGTGGTTTGGTGGTCCCGAAAAACTCCTAATTTGCTCGTTTCATCAAATAGACTATTTGAAGGAGTTTGGGGCCCAACACACCCGTCTAGTTGCATTTATAGTTGCCATGCGGCATCGTGCAGCTCCTTTGCTGATTTTATACTCATATTCCGTTTACGATGGTTTGGTATCCCCGGAAGGCTCTTAATTTGCTAGGCTCATAAAATAAACCATTTTAAGGAGTTTGGCGCCCAACGCACCCATCTAATTGCGTCTATAGTTGCCCTGCAGCATCTTTATTGATTTTACACTCATATTTCGTTCACGATGGTTTGATGGCCCCAAAAGGCTCCTAATTTACTCGTCTCATCAAATAGACTAGTCCAAGGGGTTTGGAGCCCAATGTCTCCGTCTAATTTTGTTTAAAGTTGTCGTGTGGCACCATTCAACATTTTTATCGATTTTGCACTCATATTTCATTTACTGTAGTTTGGTGACCCTGGAAGGCTTTTAGTTTTCTCGTCTCATCAAATAGACCATTCTGGGGGATTTGGGGGCCAACGAACCCGTTTAATTGTGTTAAAAGTTACCGTGTGGCACCATGCAACACTTTTAACGATTTTGCATTCATATTCCATGTAGAGTGGTTTGGTGACTATAGAAGGCTTCTAATTTGCTCGTCTCATCAAATAGACCATTCTAAAGAGTTTGGGGCCCAACACACCCGTCTAATTGCGTTTATAGTTGTCGTGTTGCACCGTGTAGCACTTTTGCCAATTTTACACTCATATTACATTCACGATGGTTTGGAGGCCTCAGAAGGCTCCTAATTTACTCATCTCATAAAATAGACCATTCCAAGGAGTTTGGGGCCCAATGCGCTCATCTAATTGCGTTTAGAGTTGTCATGTGGCACTGTGCATAACTTTTACCGATTTTGCACTCATATTCCGTTTACGATGGTTTGGTGGCCCTAGAAGGGTCCTAATTGGCTCGTCTCATCAAAAAGACTATTCCAAGGGATTTAGGGCCCAACACATCTGTCGTATTGGGTTTAGAGTTGTCGTGTGACACCGTTCAGTACTTTTATCAATTTTGCACTTATATTCCATTCACTGTAGTTTGATTGCCCCGAAAGGCTTCTAATTTGCTCATCTCATCAAATAGACCATTCCAAGGAGTTCGGGGTCCAATGCAGCTGTTTAATTGCGTTTATAGTTGCCGTGCGGCATTGTACGACACTTTTACCGATTTTACACTCATATTCCGTTTACGATAGTTTGGTGGCCCCGAAAGGCTCCTAATTTGATCATCTCATCAAATAGACCATTCTAAGGGGTTTGGGGCTCAACGTACCCATCTTATTTCGTTTAGGGTAGCCGTGCGTTACCTTGAAACACTTTTACCGATTTTGCACTCATATTCCATTCATTGTGGTTTGATAGTCTCGGAAGGCTCCTAATTTGCTTGTCTCATCAAATAAACCATTCTAAGGAGTTTGGGGCCTAACGCACTCGTTTCATTGCTTTTATAGTTGTCGTGCTACGCCGTGTAGTACATTCACCAATTTTACACTCATATTACGTTTACGATGGTTTGGTGGCCTCGAAAGGTTCCTAATTTACTCATCTCATCAAATAGACCATTCCAAGGGGTTTGGGACCCAACGCACTTGTCTAATTGCATTTAGAGCTGTCGTGCGGCACGTGCAGTATTTTTACCGGTTTTACACTCGTATTCCGTTTGTGATGGTTTGGTCGTCCCGAAAGGCTCTTAATTTGCTCGTCTCACCAAATATACCATTCAAGTGAGCTTGGGGCCCAACGAGCCTGTCTCATTTTGTTTATGGTGGGCGTGCGGCATCGTGAAACACTTTTACCAATTTTGCACTCGTATTCCGTTTACGGTGGTTTCGTGGCCACGAAAGGCACCTAATTTGCTCATCTCATCAAATAGACCATTCCAAGGGGTTTGAGGCCCATCACACCCGTCTAATAAACCTAGTATGATCATTGATGGAGGTAGTTGCACATTAATTGCTAGCACTGAGTTAGTAGAGAAATTGAGCTTACCTACTTCTAAGCATCCTAAACCATATAGATTACAATGGTTAAATGATTGTGGAGAAGTTAAGGTGACGAAACAAGTGCTAGTATCCTTTGCTATTGGTAGGTGCAAGGATGAGGTGTTATGTGATGTTGTACCTATGCACGTAGGTCACTTACTTTTGGGACGTCCATGGCAATATGATAGGAAAGTGACACATGATGGGTTTAAGAATAGATATTCTTTTACCATGGGTGGACGAACGATCACTCTTGTACCTTTAACACCTCAACAGGTGTATGAAGATCAAGTGAGAATAAGAGCGAGTGAGCAAAAGAAAGAGAGTGAGAGAAAAGGAGAGGTTGAGAGTTCAAACACTAGTGAGGTTGAGAGAAAGAGTGACCAAACACTAGAGTGTGAGCAAAATAAAAGTGGAAAGGTTGAATGCAAAGAAGAGCATGAGAGAAGAAAAAGTGAGAAAAAGAAAATGAGTGTTTATGCAAAAGGGAGCGATGTAAGGGCTGCTTTTCTAACCAAGCAGGAAATGTTTGTACTTTTATACAAAGACACTTATTTTTTTAACTCTGACATTGGTGTTTCTTTGCCTAGTGTTGTTACAACTCTTTTGTAGGAATTCAAAGATGTATTCCCTGAGGAGATGATGGAAACCAAGATAGCGAGTATGGATGACAACGAGACAATTGAACAATAAGGCAATTGAAGTTAAGCGGGCTAATTTAGAAGGTTGTTGGGCTTAATCATGAAGGCTTTAGGAGTTAAATGAAGGCAATTGGAGTTAATTGGGCTTTAAATAATTTGGGCTGAGTTTATTTTAATTGTAATGGGTTTATAAATTAAGTTGGTCTATTTAATGTTATATTGGGTCTTAATTTATGTAATGGGCTAAACTGATATATTTAATTAACTTAAGCCCATGTTTAATTATTTTAAACTCATGAGTATGTTTAGTGAGCCCAATTGTTAGGGGGCTAGGGTTTCAATAATATTCTATTTTCTTGGCCTATAAAAAGGCTTGTAATTTTAAGTTGGAATGGAAAAAAAATGCAGCTTTATGTTTTATTGAGAGAGCGAATTCTCTTTTGTTCATTGTTGAACATGTGATCTTATCAAGCTTTGCTTGTGGCGATCGAAACCATGACTTATCTCCCACCTTCTCATCTATATCTTGGGAGTGGCGTTAATATCCTTCTTTTATAATTTTGGTTTTTGATTGAGTTCTAATCATTGGGTCAAAGTTCTTTATAACTTTGGTTTCTTGATTGACATATAATCAATGGGTCAAAATTTCTTTTTCATAAACCTAATTTAATCTTTCTTGGGGTTGTGTTTCAATTTGCTTGTGGGTGTCGTATCTTTATATACGGGGTTTTCATCAGTTGGTATCAGAGCTTTGAGAATTAATTCAGGTTTGGTTATCTAATTTATTTGTTTTTTTGTTTTTTTTTTTAAATTCAAATTTGTTCTTTTTTGTTACTGTTCAAGTCATTATTTTCTTTGTGTTTTGATTTTCATCTCTTCACAAGTTGCCAATATTCTTCATTGTGAGTGATTTCTAGTAGTTAAAAAAAAAAAAAAAGAGAAAAAAAAAAAGGAAAAAAAGAAGATCTTAATTGGAGGAGATAGAAATTTTATTTTCTTCTTAATTAGGCATCCTACATTTAAGGAAATCTAAAATTTGAGGAATAAATTTTATATTCTTCCTCTTATGTTCTTGTCAGAATTAAAAGAGTCAAATTATTTCTTTCCTTTTATATTCTTGCCCAAATAAAAGGAGTCAATTTTTAGTTTCTTTCCTTTTTTGTTCTTGCTTAAATAAAGAAATCAACTTTATTTTCTTTCCATTCTGGTCTGACCTAAATCAAGGGGGCAAACTTTATTTCCTTCCTAATTAATTCCTTGAAATCATCTTGTTTCCATTTGTTTATCACTTTGACCATAATTAATTCCTTTTTGTGTCTTCATTATTTCTTGAATGTCTTTCTTATTCCATTATTTCCTTTCATAAATGTGTACCTTTCTTGTTGAGATTAGTCAAGGTGATTACTTCAAGAGTGATGAGTGAGAAACAAATGAGAGTGGAGTGAAACATGTGAGAGAGTGTGAGATTTTCTCTAATATTCTTTTCAGGTTTTCAATCACGACTTCAGATAACTAGATGAGTCACGATTTGAGGACAAATAGTTTTGAGGAAAGCGGGAATGATGGAAACCAAGATAGCTTATGAAAACCAAGATAGCAAGCATGGAGGATTACGAGAGAATTGGATAATTGACAGGACCCTTCCCAGACTTTATCTATGCTCTTGTCTGGAGGATCCTGCCGAGCACTTCAACAGACTTATCGAAACCGACTTGTCGGATCGAAGAAATCCGAGAAGCGAACCCTAACTTTCTTCAACCGGTTTGCTCGTTTAAACTCAAAAATTCAGTTTTCTTTTAAATTAGTTGGGAGTGATAAAATTTTTTCTCGATTCTTTTTCAAATATATATTTTTTTGTTTTTATAAAATTTTCGGCAGCATAACGACTGCATTTTTTATAAACCAAAATTTACCTGTCAAGAAATTTACACTTCGACTAAAACCTCAAATCCTCCCAACTTCTTTATTCCCAAACATGCAATAATCATCATTATTTTTCCACAAACATGCAACATCAACACTCAATTCTCAATTTATAAGTACGAACTCATGTAAAATATATCTAGATGCATCATATATATAAAATGCATGAATATTTACAAATATACAATTTCAAAATATGAATATTTGTTTCTCAATTACATATCCATTTCATACATAAAGTTTTACATCATCACATGTCATGAATCGCCCACCTATATATACACAACAAAATGATGTCGTCCTGTCGTCCGCGGTGGCACACAATGAAATATAAATAGCTACAAAATAAACAAACAAGTTAGTGCAACGAAGATATAATATCACATACACTAACATGACAATTTACCATTTGTTTTATGATTTCTTTCAAAACCCCCATGCATATCCTTTAAACATTCTAACCATCACGGGCGATTAAAACTAACACCAACGTGAAGCTTACTAAGTCATCTCAACCACTACGTTACGGAATTTACTGCATCGCACATAGGGCGCTAAAGCTTATCACTGAGCAACTACAATGCGGAATTTTCTGCATCGCAATTGTAGTGCTAAAACTCTGGGCAACTACGAGCGGAATTTACTGCATCGCCACGTAGTGCTAAACTATAAAAATAGCCAACTACGTGCGGAATTGTCTGCATCGCAACGTAGCGCTTATACTTTCTATGAAACTGGGCAACTACGGACGGAATTTTCTCCATCGTCGCGTAGTGCTAACTTTTCTCTAATCTGAGCGACTACGGATGGAATTTACTGCGTCGTCACGTAATGCTAAATCTCATTATATCTTAAGGAATATACGTGGGTTTTAAAACTATATTTATTTAGTGCCAAAAGCACAAACTCACTAGTTTAAAGATCTTGAAAACTTTCTCATTTTAATTTCTTTTTATAACAACTTAGCATCAATTTCTATTTCTATATAGGTTTCATAGGACCCTATACACTCAAACTTTAACTTGATATTGAAGATCATTTTCATTTTCTTTTATTACTTAACTATTACATTCATTACCAAAATCAAGAATTGACATGAACTTGTAAAAGATCTTAAGTGGCGAATCACTTACCTCGAAGCCGCGTCACTCCGCATCAAGTGTCTCGACAAGGCTCGTAGACGTCGCTCCCGCGCTCGTCACCTACACAACATTCCTCATCATTACTAGTGACAAAAATTTCAATTCTCACTATGAGTTAAGAATTCTCAACTACGACTCATTTTTCCCTATAAAACCTCCTAACTTGTTTCTAATTCAACCGAGACTCTCTAACTCTAATTTCTTTGTAAAATTTTCAGTTTTGGACCCCTAGGGATCACCCCACGCGGTCTGTTTAGTTGTTAGAGGCTCGAAACGAAAAATTACTTTTTCAATTCTCAACTTACAGCCCATAACAGAATAGGTGGTAACACACTGCTCGGGGCTCCGTTTTCCTTCGTTCTTTTTTCTATGGTTCACTTATCTTACATTCTAGTCACACGTAAAATTTCGTTGGAAAATATTATCATTTGCTAGGTCAAATCTAAGGAAAACTCCTCTTTTTCGGGTATTTTCTAGCACGTTTAGTGCGTGTTTTGTATATTTTCCGTTTCGGATTAGCAACGCTAGTTTTTCTTCCATAGCTAAGCTTCATTTTACTAATAATGATGAACCAAACTCAAACCATGCAATAAAAATTGCATTAGGATAGTCGTTTCACTTCTCAGAGCTCTAACGGCGCTATTTTGTGCATAACTTGTATAATTTTTATCGGATTTGATCCGTTCCAAAACCTATGGTTTTCTATGGTTCCTAGGCATCATTTGAGGTGTAGAACACCCCCAAATAAGCCAAATATGGTCAAGTCTCCTCTAGCTAAAAATTCAGCTCGGGATTGACAAAATTGTTAAAACTAATTCTATTGAGCTTCTATCATTCCTATATGCTTTCATATGCTTTTCTAATCATTTTTATGCTCAAACTTGGGTTCAAAACCTCTAAATTTCAGAGCTTATTTACTGTCTAATATAGTCATAACACACACATAAAAATTACTTGTTCATTTGAATACTAACAATTTACTTAAAACTTTTATCAACTAGTTTGGTGTGTGTGTGAGAGTTGATTTTGTTTCCACTTAAATCAAATATGTGGCAGCCATAAATAAAACCCTAAGCTACCATTTACACCCAACAACATGTTATTTAAAGTTCATCATCATCTAGTTAGGGTTCCATACTTAATTGAAGTGTAGAACACCAACACAACTAAAAAAAATTCTACACAGAAAATTTTGAGCAGCTTTACTGCACTTTTTAACAAAATAAGGAGAAGATCATATGATATCTTACTTGGTACTTGGTTTAGAGGAGTGAGAGGACTTAGAAGAGGGTTTAAAGAGAGAGGTTAGAGGTTCAGAAGGGCTGGATGAGCTCTTCTCCTTCCACTTTTCCCTTGCTGCCGTCCAGCACCTCTGCTTTTGGTTTTCACGGCTAGCTCTTGTTTTGCTTCTGTTCTGCTCTCTTTCTCATGACTGAATAAGTTGTGATTGCTGGAAAAATTTTTAGCAAGGGTTACTTATATACTAATGGCATTTCTTATAATTATATCATGCCCCAATTCTTTTTAATTTCATGCCAAACCCCTCTATTTCTTTCTACTTCTCACAGCTGCCCTTCCTTGAGTTGTTTCTCGCCTAATTGTATTTGCTGTTGTTTTCTTCTTTGTTTCTCATCTATTTTCATCTTTTCTTGTTGAAATCTTGCTAAATGTTCAATATATATAATTAACCTTCATAAAAATGGCACTTAAGTCTCATTTTTAATTTATTTGACCATCATTTTCTCTCCTCCTCTACTCTATACGGGAATCACTTTTGTTTTTTTTTTTTTATTTTTATAGTAGCTTTGCACTCTTCACTTGTCCACTTGGCTTCTAAGTGTCTTGTTTATATATCTTATTAATGTTCTATGGAATATCAAGCTTGTCCCTTGATTTATTTTGATTATCATCAATCTCTTATTTAATCGCTTAATAGTTGTTCATTACTTACGAACAACTAATGTAAAAATTTTCTTAATCGTGCACTCAAAATTTTATTTTTCTTTAATTTGTCTCTTCTTGGCGGATGAGTTATTTTACTCTTTATTAACCTTTTTCTTGCTAATTTGGTTGTTGTGAAACTCTAGAATGGCGTTCACGAAATCGAAGAATCGATTTAGCTTAATACTAATTTGATTCTATTGTAATGTTACTTAACTTCTATAATTGACGAATTTCATCGTAAATCTTAAGTTGATAAATCTCTAACCCCATGAAATTCAATTAACCTAATGTAGAGATTTATTTTACCTCTCCAATCCATCTTTTAACACTAAGAGGTTATAGATCGAAACTAGGGGTTTACAATAATGCGGCAATTGAAGATTATTGGGCTTAATCTTGAAGGCTTTTGGAGCTAATTGAAGACAATTGGAGTTACTTGGGCTTTAAATAATTTGGGCTAAGTTTATTTTAATTGTAATGGGTTTATAAATTAAGTTGGTATATTTAATGTTATATTGGGTCTTAATTTATGTATTGGGCTAAACTGATATATTTAATTAAATTAAGCCCATGTTTAATTATTTTAAACCCATGGTATATTTAGTGAGCCCAAGGGTTAGGGACTAGGGTTTCATGCTAGGGTTTTATTTGTTTGCCTATAAAAAGGTTTGTAACACCAAGTTGAAAAAAAAGTTGGAATGGAATGAAGATGCAGCTTTATATTTTATTGAGAGAGTGAATTCTCTTTTGTTCATTGTTGAACATGTGATCTTATCAAGCAATGCTTGTGGCGATCAAAGCTATGACTTATCTCCCACCTTCTCATCTATGTCTTGAGAGTGACGTCAATATCTTTCTTTTATAATTTTGGTTCTTGATTGAGTTCTAATCATTGGATCAAAGTTCTTTATAACTTTGGTTTCTTGATTGACATATAATCAATGGGTCAAAATTCTTTATTTTATAAACCTGTTTTAATCTTTTTTGGGGTTGTGTTTCAATTTGATTGTGGGTGTCATATCGTTATATATGGGTTTCTCATCAGTTGGTATCAGAGCTTTAGGAATTAATTCAGGTTTGCTTATCCAATTTATTTGTTTTTTTTTTTTTTTTTTTTTTTTAAATTCAAATTTGTGCATTTTCTTTCCGTATAACATCGTGTTTTCATCGTCATATTTTTCTTGTTCTTTCCGTTACTGTTCACGTCACTATTTTTTTGTGTTTTTGTTTTCATCTCTTCACAAGTTGCCAATATTCTTCATTGTGTGTGATCACGTTACTGTTCACATCATTATTTTATTTTCTTTTTAATTAGGCATTTTACATTTAAGGAAAGTTAAATTTTGAGGAATAAAGTTTATATTCTTCCTCCTATGTTCTTGTTAGAATTAAAGGAGTCAAATTATTTCCTTCCTTTTATATTCTTGCCTAAATAAAATGAGTCAACTTTCATTCTCCTTCCTTCTTTTGTTTTTGCTTAAATAAAGAAATCAACTTTATTTCCTTTCCATTCTGGTCTGACCTAAATCAAGGGGACAAACTTTATTTCCTTCCTAATTACATCCTTGAAATCATCTTGTTTCTATTTGTTTATCACTTTGACCACAATTAATTCATTTTTGTGTCTTCATTGTTTTTTGAATTTCTTTCTTATTCCATTATTTCATTTCATACATATGTATCTTTCTTATTGAGATTAGTTAAAGTGATTACTTCAAGAGTGACGAGAGATAAACACATGAGTGATTGGAGTGAAACATATGTACTGTCCATTCTGGAACTAAGTTTTCACCATTTGAAATTGTTTATGGTTTTAATCCTTTAACTCCATTGGATTTAACGCCATTACCTATGTCTGAACATGTTAACTTAGATGGAATGAAGATGCAGCTTTATGTTTTATTGAGAGAGTGAATTCTCTTTTGTTCATTGTTGAACATGTGATCTTGTCAAGTTTTGCTTGTGGCGATCAAACCATGACTTATCTCTCACCTTCTCATCTATGTCCTGGGAGTAGCGTCAATATCATTCTTTTTGATAATTTTGGTTCTTGATTGAGTTCTAATCATTGGGTCAAAGTTCTTTATAACTTTGGTTTCTTGATTGACATATAATCAATGGGTCAAAATTCTTTATTTTATAAACCTATTTTAATCTTTCTTGGGGTTGTGTTTCAATTTGATTGTGGGTGTCGTATCGTTATATACGGGGTTCGCATCAATAGCGAGCATGGATGACAACGAGACAATTGAACAATGAGGCAATTGAAGTTAAGCGGGCTAATTTAGAAGGTTGTTGGGCTTAATCATGAAGGCTTTAGGAGCTAAATGAAGGCAATTGGAGTTAATTGGGCTTTAAATAATTTGGGCTGAGTTTATTTTAATTGTAATGGGTTTATAAATTAAGTTGGTCTATTTAATGTTATATTGGGTCTTAATTTATGTAATGGGCTAAACTGATATATTTAATTAACTTAAGCCCATGTTTAATTATTTTAAACTCATGAGTGTGTTTAGTGAGCTCAATTGTTAGGGGGCTAGGGTTTCAATAATATTCTATTTTCTTGGCCTATAAAAAGGCTTGTAATTCTAAGTTGGAATGGAAAAAAAATGCAGCTTTATGTTTTATTGAGAGAGCGAATTCTCTTTTGTTCATTGTTGAACATGTGATCTTATCAAGTTTTGCTTGTGGCGATCGAAACCATGACTTATCTCCCACCTTCTCATCTATATCTTGGGAGTGGCGTCAATATCATTCTTTTATAATTTTGGTTCTTAATTGAGTTCTAATCATTGGGTCAAAGTTCTTTATAACTTTGGTTTCTTGATTGACATATAATCAATGGGTCAAAATTTCTTTTTCATAAACCTGATTTAATCTTTCTTGGAGTTGTGTTTCAATTTGCTTATGGGTGTCGTATCTTTATATACGGGGTTTTCATCAGGAGATGTCAACAAAATTACAGTTAAGTATCGACATCCTATACCTAGATTAGATGACATTTTGGATGAGTTGCATGGATCTTATGTGTTTTCTAAAATTGATTTGAAAAGTGGATACCATCAAATTAGAATGAAAGAAGGAGATGAGTGGAAAACTGCCTTTAAAACTAAACATGGTTTATATGAGTGGTTAGTAATGCCTTTTGGTTTAACTAATACACCTAGTACTTTTATGAGGCTAATGAATTATGTTTTGCATTCTTTCATTGGAAAATTTGTTATGGTCTACTTTGATTACATATTAGTGTACAGCAAAAGCATAGATGAACATGTTAGGCATTTGCATTGTGTGCTTGATGTGTTAAGGAAAGAAAAGTTGTATGCTAATTTGAAAAAGTGTTCATTTTGTATTGAAAATATTGTGTTTTTGGGCTATGTTGTTTCATCAAAAGGGATAGAAGCAGATGAAGAAAAGGTTAAGGCTATTAGGGAGTGGCCTATACCTAGGAATGTTAGTGAGGCGCATAGCTTTCATGGATTAGCTAGTTTTTATAGAAGATTTGTTAATGATTTTAGTACCATCGCTGCACCACTAACTGAGGTTGTGAAAAAGAGTGTGGGTTTCAAATGGGATAGTGAGCAACAACATGCATTTGATTTGATTAAGGATACATTTTGTTCTGCACCATTGCTTGCATTGCCTGATTTCTCTAAAACATTTGAGATAGAGTGTAATGCGTTGAAGATAGGTATAGGGGCCGTTCTTATGCAAGATAGGCGTCCTATAGCTTATTTTAGTGAGAAACTAAGTGGAGCATCATTGAATTATCCTACTTATGATAAGGAGTTGTATGCTTTAGTTAGAGCCTTAGAAACTTGGCAACATTATTTGTGGCCTAAGGAATTTGTAATCCATACTGATCATGAGTCATTGAAGTTTTTGAAAACAAAGTAAGTTGAGTAGGAGGCATGCTAAATGGGTAGAGTTCATAGAAACGTTTCCTTATGTGATCAAGTATAAGCAAGGAAAGGAAAACGTTGTAGCTGATACCTTATCTCGCAAGTATACATTGATTTCTACTTTGAATGCAAGATTATTGGGTTTTGAGCATACCAAAGAATTGTATGTGAATGATCCTGATTTTGCTTTTGTATATGTTGCTTGTGAGAACACTGCTTTTGATAAATTCTATAGGCATGAGGGATTTTTGTTTAGAGAGAATAGACTATGTATTCCTAAAGAGTCTATTAGAGAGTTGTTAGTTAGGGAATCACATGGGGGTGGATTAATGAGATATTTTGGTGTTAGGAAAACTTTAGATGTGCTAGATGAGCATTTCTTTTGGCCGCACATGAAGAGAGATGTTGAGAGAGTTTGTGATAAGTGCATAACATGTAGACGGTCGAAGTCTAGGGCTTTACCGCATGGTTTGTGTACACCTTTGCCCATACATAGTGAACCTTGGATTGATATTTCTATGGATTTTGTATTGGGTTTGCCTAGGTCCAAAAAAGGCCGAGATTCGATATTTGTTATGGTTGACAAGTTTTCAAAGATGACTCACTTCAAACCATGTCACAAAACTGACAATGCCACACATGTTGCTAATTTATTCTTCAAGGAGATTGTTCGACTTTATGGAGTGCCGAAGAGTATTGTTTCGGACCGAGATGCAAAGTTCTTGAGCCATTTTTGGAGGACTTTATGGGGAAAGTTAGGAACAAAGCTATTATTTTCTACTACTTGCCATCCACAGACCGATGGACAAACAGAGATAGTTAACAGAACTTTGGGTACTTTGCTGCGTTCCATCATCCAAAAAAAACTTGAAGAATTGGGAAGATTGCTTGCCACATGTAGAGTTTGCTTATAATAGGAGCATGCATTCGACTACTGGTTGTTCGCCATTCAAAGTTGTGTACGAGTTCAATCCATTTACTCCAATGGATTTGATACCTTTGCCTATGGAGGAAAGATCAAACTTGGATGAGATGAAGAAAGCTGAATTTGTTAGGCAATTACATGCAAAAGTAGGCAACATATTGAGAGAAGGACCGAGCAATATGCTACGCAAGCAAACAAAGGGCAGAAGAAAGTTGTGTTCGAACTAGGAGATTGGGTTTGGGTGCATTTGCGTAAGGAGAGGTTTCTTGACCAATGGAAATCCAAGTTGTAGCCGCGTGGAGATAGTCCATTCCAAGTACTTGAACGCATAAATGATAATACATACAAGATAGACTTGCCAGGTGAGTATAATGTTAGTGCTACCTTTAATATTTATGATCTTTCTCCTTTTGATTTCGATGCAGGTGCAGATTTGAGGACAAATCCTTTTGAGAAGAGAGGGAATGATGGAAACCAAGGAAGCAAGCCTAATGATTCTTTGAGCATCAACGGAGGACCTATGATATGGGCTAGAGCTAAGAGAATGAAGGAAACATTAAATGGGCTTATTCAAGAGATTTGGGCCAAGAGTCTTACGCAACAAGGGTTGGACGACATGGAAGGGACTCCAAGGCTTCAAAACATGATTTAAGTCCAAGAACATAGAGATTGAAGGTTTGGGTGGCTATTTGAAAGCAAATTGAGCTGGTTTCATTTGTTTGTATTTAATTTGAGCCTAATTTGCTTATGGGCTGATTTTAATTAAGTTAGTTTGTTCAATTAGTTTGTTAAGTATCAAACTTTGATAATATTGGGCTTTTATTTATTTTATTTCGTGATGGGTTTTTAGGTTATGTATTGGACTGTCAAATTTAATTATTTTAAGCCCAAATTTAGTTAATTTAAGCCCAAGTGGGGTGTATTAAGGTGTTAGGGCATCCAAGTAATGTTTGGAAGTTAAGGTTTCAATTATTTTGCTTATAAAAAGCCATGTAAACTTAAAAAACGGGATCAGCCAATTTTGTAAATGAAATTTCAGTTTTCTCTCTTTGTTCTTGAAGAACTTTGAGAATTTATCAAGTTTAAATCTTGAGTTATCAACTTGACTTATCTCTCTCATTCTTCTCTTGTTCTTAGGAGTGACGTCTTTATTATCTTGGTTCGTGGTTCGCTAATCATTGGGTCAAGGTACTTTCTTTTTATTTTCTTTATCTATTCCTGAATTAAACTTTCTTGGGGTTGTTGATTCAATCGCTTGTGGGTGTCGTATCGTATATATACAGGGTTCTCATCATTTAAGGGCCAACGCACCTGTCTAATTGCGTTTATAGTTGTCGTGCGGCACTGTACAACACTTTTGTCGATTTTTCACTCATATTATGTTTACGATGGTTTGGTGGCCCCGGAAGATTCTTAATTTTCTCATCTCATCAAATAGACCATTCCGAGGAGCTTAAGGCCCAACGCACCCGTCTCATTTTGTTTAGAGTGGCCGTGCGGCACCGTGAAATACTTTTACCGATTTTGCACTTGTATTCCGTTTACAGTGGTTTGGTGGCCCCAGAAGGGTCATAATTTGCTCGTCTCATCAAAAAGACCATTCCAAGGGATTTGGGGCCTAACGCACCCGTTGTATTTGATTTAGAGTTGCCGTGTGGCACCGTTCAATATTTTTACCGATTTTGCACTCATATTCCATTCACTGTGATTTGATAGCTCTGGAAGGCTCCTAACTTGCTCGTCTCATCAAATAGACCATTCTAGGGAGTTTGGGGCCGAACCAATATTGAAAATATCGATATCGACGGAAATATCGGTACTACGATTCAGCGAAAATATTGATATCGACGGAAATTTACATAAAATTTACGGAAAGTACAGAAATTTAGTTAAAAACATAATATTTTTTAATGAAACATTTAGTAATGTTAAAATAATCATTTCTACAACCAAAAGCCATATTATATTTTTTTTTAAAAAACCATATTTTATCTAAAAAGTAAAAATATGGATATAATATATAGAGGAGATATATGAAAATATAAAAAACTTCCATTAAAACTTTTCAATTAATTTGCATCACATAAATCATGCAAATTTTAATACCAAAATGAAGTCCTAGGTGGTTCATACATGATATAGCTAGCATCTAGATTTATACAATACTAATACCATGACATATAATTTGAATCGTTTTGAATATGATCACGAACATGCCATGAATAAGCTTCTTGATTTATTTCCACCATCTGTCCATAGATAAGAAATTATGTGTAAGGATCATTGGAAATCCCAAAACTTCTATGACCATCATCACTAATTCCTAAACTCATAGATTAAAAAATAGTTGAAATGTTATCTTCATTGGATGATGACATCCCTAACTGCATTTGATGGATTCTCCTTGTATAATCCTTACCAATAGCCCCTATGCTTGGACCCGTAGCTCTACACCCATGGTCTTCATCTTGTGTGTAATAAGTGTATTGTTCTTCATAAATAAATGGGCTCAATGGCAAACTTGTATCAGTATCATTTCTTTGAGTAAAAGTATAATTATTTCCTCCATTGTCATCATCATCGTCATCGTTGTCGTCGTCGTCGTCGCTGTCATTATCATCATCATCACTATTATCACAATCATCAACACCATTGTCTTCATTATGAATTCCATCAATATGATCATCTTGATTGAAACTAGTTGTGGACCTGTGCACCTCTCCTCGCATTGTGATGTTACTAGTGTCTTCATTATCAATTCCATCAATATGATCATCTAGATGAAAGCTGGTTCTGGACCTACGCACCTCTCCGCGCATTCCCATGTCTCATGGGTCACCTCTACTATTACTCGTAACCTCTTTTGATAACACCTGTTCAACATTGATTCCATATTCATGAGCACTTGTAGCTAGGGGTGGGCAACAGCATGTTCGGATCGCTTCTGATCGGATCCAATCCGAACATGGTAACTTCGCGGATCGCCATTTTTGGATCCGAACATGATCCATTAAGGAGAAGGAACCAATCCGATCCGAACACCTAGTTTGCGGATCGGACCGGATCGGAACACCTTCTTCTCTATTTTTTTTTTGTCACCCCAAGATTTTGACTTTTTCCAATCGAATTGATATCATCAATATCAAATTCAGACTCCTCACCACTCTTTATACTTTTCCCCATCTATTCACAGCAACAATAACATATATATATAAACTCAGCAAATGAAATATGTAACTCAACAACATAACACAACAAACAAGCATAGAAATCACTAAAACACTAACACCCAATCATATAAATATCAAGTTAAAGCTGCAAATAGACTCACCAAGCTGCTGAGATGAGAGTGAAAGGGAGTGAGAGATAGATGTTAGGGTTATCTTAAGTGGACTTTATATAGAGGCATATGAAATTACGTATGTATCATTGTTCATGGGTTCACGGATCGGATCGGTTTTGGATACCCCGATCCGATCCGATCCATGAAACATGGTGTTTTCATAAGTGAGGATCCGAACACCTTACTTTTGAACATGTGATCCGATCTGAACACTCACGGATCGGACCGGATCAGGGTGTTCGGATCGGTTCCATGTTTTTGTGCCCACCCCTACTTGTAGCAATTTGGGGATTGGGGTTACCTTCATCATCATCATCAAGGTGTAGTGGACGAACCCATTGAGAGAGTTGATTTTCATTCTCTTCTCCTGGTTCTACTAAAATGTCTAAAAAATTAATTACTCAATATAATTTCAATGAATAAGGTAACTTTTAATGAATTTAAGGGGGAAAAAGACCTTCAAATTATATTTTGTGTTTTGGTTGTTGTTTGTAAACAAGTTTCTCAAAAATTAGCTTGTACTTTGGAGTTTTGAACAAAGAGATGACGAGAATAGCATTTGAAAATGGAAATGAAAACATAGCAAAGACTCAGGAGTTTTTGTTTTTAAAATAGAATAGCAATCATAACATATTTGACTATTAAAATAGAATAGCAATTATGAGATGTTTGAGCTTGACTACAAAATGGAATATAATAATGAGATTCCTGATGACAATGAGATTTTTCACGTGGGTTGAAAACTTATTTTATTTATTTGACAAAAGTTTAACAAATTCTTATTTAAAAAGCTTAAATTTCACTTTTATTTTATGGAAATTTAACCGATATTTTCATGATATTTTACGGATATTCTATGGATATTTCCGAAAATTTTCTCGATATTTTGTAAAATTTATACTATAAGCTCACGGAAAGGATATTTTACGGAAATATCACGGATATTTCCGAATATTTTCAGGATATTTTGACAGATAGGAGATTACATCTCCTATCGATATCAGTACCCTTGATTTACGAAAATATAGGCAGAAATATCACGGAAATCACGGATATTTTAAACTATGGGCCCAACGCATCCGTCTAATTACGTTTATAGTTGCCGTGTGGCACCATGCCAATTTTACACTTATATTTCGTTTACGATGGTTTGGTGGCCCTAAAAGGCTCATAATTTGGTCGTCTCATCAAATAGACCATTCCAAAGGATTTGGGGCCCAACGCACCTGATGGAAACCAAGATAGACAGCATAGAGGACGACGAGATAATTGGACAATGAGGCAATTGATGTCAATTGGACTAATCTTGAAGGCTATTGGGCTTAATCTTAAAAGCTTTTGGAGTTAATTGAAGGCAATTTGCAAGCAAATTGAAGTTAATTGGGTTTTAGATAATTTGGGCTGAGTATTTTAATTGGGTATAATCCTAATTTCCCCCTTGTAGTTTGACAAAATAGCTAAAATCTCCCCTTACATTCATTTAATTTAAATGATTTTTTAAAGTAAGGGGAGATTTTAGCTATTTCGTCAAATTACAGGGGGGAAATTGGGATTATCCCTTTTAATTGTAATGAGTTCTAAATTAAGTTAATTTATTTTATTTTAACTAACGTTATTTGGGTTGGAACATTTGTTTTAATTTAAGCCCATGAGTATGTTTAGTGAGCCTAATTGTTATGGGGCTAGGGTTTTATGTTATATTCTATTTTCTTGCCTATAAAAAGGTTTGTAACCCTAAGCAAAAGAAAAAGTTGAATGAGAAGAGAATGAGAATATAGCCAATTTTGAATGAAATTTCAGTTTTCTCTTTTTGTTCTTGAAGAACTTTGAGAATTTATCAAGGATTGATTCTTGAGTTATCAACTTGACTTATCTCCCTCTTTCTTCTCTTGTTCTTGGGAGTGACATCTTTGTTATCTTGGTTCGTGGTTTGCTAATCATTGGGTCAAGGTACTTTCCTTTTATTTTATTTTATCTATTTCCTAAATTAAACTTTCTTGGGGCTGTTGATTCAATTGTTTGTGGGTGTCGTATCATATATATACGGGGTTCTCATCAGAACCCATGTAATTTCGTTTAGAGTTGCCATGTGGTACCGTTCAGCACTTTTACCGATTTCGCACTCACATTCAATTCACTGTGGATTGATGGCCCTAGAAGGCTCCTAATTTGTTTGTCTCATCAAATAGACCATTCCAAGAGTTTGGGGCCCAACGCACCCGTCTAATTGTGTTTATAGTTGCCATGTGGCACTGTTAAATACTTTATCGATTTTGCACTCATATTCCATTTATTGTGGTTTGGTGACCCTAAAAGGCTCCTAATTTGCTCGTTTCATCAAATAGACCATTTCAAGAAGTTTGGGGCCCAATGTACCCACCTATTTGCGTTTATAGTTGCCATGCGACACTGTGCAGCTCCTTTGCCAATTTTACACGCATATTACGTTTACAATGGTTTGGTAACCCCAGAAGGCTCCTAATTTGATCATCCCATCAAATAGACCATTCCAAGGAGTTTAGGGCCTAACGCACCCGTCTAATTGCGTTTATAGTTGTCATGCGGCACCGCGCAATACCTTTTGCCAATTTTACACTCATATTCCGTTTACGATGGTTTGATGACCTCGGAAGGCTCCTAATTTGCTCGTCTTATCAAATAGACTATTCCAAGGGGTTTGGGGCCCAACGCATTCGTCTAATCTTGTTTAGAGTTGCCGTGTTGCACAGTTGAGCACTTTTACCGATTTTACACATATTCCATTTACTATGGTTTGGTGGCCCTAGAAGGCTCTTAATTTGCTCATCTCATCAAATAGACCATTTCAAGAGATTTGGGGCCCAACGCACCTCTCTAATTGCGTTTAAGCTGCTGTATGACACCGTGTAGTACTTTTATCGGTTTTACACTCATTTTCCGTTTATGATGGTTTGGTGGCCCCGGAAGAATCCTAATTTGATCATCTCATCAAATGGGCTATTCCAAGGGGCTTGGGGACCAACACACTCATCTCATTTCGTTTAGGACAGCCGTGCGGCACCGTGAAACACTTTTATTGATTTTGCACTTGAATTCCATTTACAGCGTTGGTTTGATGGCCTCGGAAGGCTTCTTATTTGTTCGGCTCATCAAATAGACAATTCCAAGGGTTTGGGCCTAACGCACCTGTCTAATTGTGTTTAGAAATGTCGTGCGGCACTATGCTACATCTTGCCCATTTTACACTCATATTCCGTTTACGATAGTTTGATGGCTCCTGAAGGCTCCTAATTTGCTCATCTCGTCGAATAGACCATTCCAAGGGTTTGGGGCTCAACGCACCCGTTTAATTTCGTTAAGAGTTACAGTGCGGCACCGTGTATCACTTTTACCGATTTTACACTTATATTCCAATGACTGTGGTTTGGTGGCCACGGAAGGTTCCTAATTTACTCATCTCATCAAATACAGCATTCCAAGGGATTTGTGGCCCAACACACCCCTCTAATTGCGTTTCGAGCGGCTATGCGGCAACGTGCAGTATTGTTGCCGATTTTACACTCATTTTCCATTTGCGATGGTTTTATGGCCTCGGAAGGCTCCTAATTTGCTCGTCTTATCAAATAAATAATTCCAAGGGGCTTGGGGGACAACGCACCCGTCTCATGTCACTTAGAATAGCCGTGCGGCACTGTGAAACACTTTTATCGATTTTGTGCTCGTATTACGTTTACGGTGGTTTCGTGGCCACGGAAGGCACCTAATTTGCTTATCTCATCAAATAGATCATTCTAAGGGGTTTGGGGCCTAACACACCCTTCTAATTGCGTGTAGAGTTGTCGTGTTGCACCGTTCAACACTTTTACCGATTTTGCACTCATATTCCATTTACTGTGGTTTGATGACCCCGGAAGGCTCCAAATTTGTTCGTCTCATCAAATAGACCATTCCAAGGGGCTTGGAGCCCAATGCACCCGTCTCATTTTGTTAAGCATAGCCGTGCGGCATCGTGAAACACTTTTACCAATTTTGTATTCGTTTTCTGTTTACGGTGGTTTTGTGGCCACGGAAGGCACATAATTTGCTTCTCTCATCAAATAGACCATTCCAAGGGGTTTGAGGCCTAACGCACCCGTCTAATTGCGTTTAGAGTTGCCGTGTGGCACAGTTCAGTACTTTTACCAATTTTGCACTCATATTCCATTTATTGTGGCTTGGTGGCCCCGGAAGGCTCCTAATTTGCTCGCCTCATCAAATAGACCATTCTAAGGGGCTTGGGGCCCAACGCATCCTTCTAATTTCGTTTAACATAGTCTTGCGGCACCATGAAACGGTTTTACTGATTTTGTAGTTGTATTCCGTTTACGATGCTTTCGTGGCCACAAAAGACACCTAATTTGCTCCGCTCATCGAATAGACCATCGCAAGGGGTTTGAGGCCCAATGCACCCGTCTAATTGCTTTTAGAGTTGCCGTGTGGCACCATTCAACACTTTTACCGATTTTGTACTCATATTCCATTTATTGTGGTTTGGTGGCCCCGAAAGGTTCCTAATTTGCTCATCTCATCAAATAGACTATTCCAAGGGGTTTGGAACCCAACGCACCCCTCTAATTACGTTTAGAGTTGTCGCGTGGCACTGTTTAACACTTTTACCGATTTAACACTTATATTTCATTTGCTGTGGTTTGGTGGCCCTGGAAAGCTCATAATTTTCTCGTCTCATCAAATATATCATTCCAAGGGGCTCAGGGCCCAACGTAACCGTCTCATTTCATTTAGCATAGCCGTGCGGCACCGTGAAATACTTTTACCGACTTTGCACTCAAATTCCGTTTACAGTGGTTTCGTGGCCCTGGAAGGCACCTAATTTTCTCATCTCATCAAATAGACCATTCTAAGGGGTTTGGAACCTAACACACCTATTTAATTGCGTTTAGCGTTGCCGTGTGGCACGGTTCAGCACTTTTACCGATTTTGCACTTATATTTCATTTATTGTGATTTGGTGGCCCCGGAAGGCTCCTAATTTGCTGGTCTCAATAAATAGACCATTCCAAGAGGCTTGGGGCCCAACGCACGAATCTCATTTTGTTTAGCATAGTCGTGCGGCGTCGTGAAACACTTTCACCGATTTTGCACTCATATCCCATTTACTATAGTTTGATGGCCCCGGAAGGCTCTTAATTTGGTCGTCTCAACAAATAGACCATTCCAAGTGGTTTAGGGCCTAACAAGCCCGTCTAATAGCGTTTATAATTTCCATGTCGAACCTTGCAACACTTTTACCGATTTTACACTCATATTCCATTTACTGTGGTTTGGTGGCCCCAAAAGGCTTCTAATTTGCTCGTCTCAACAAATAGACCATTCCAAGAGGCTTGGGGCCCAACGCACCAATCTCATTTTGTTTAGCATAGTCGTGTGGCACCGTGAAACACTTTCACCGATTTTGCACTCATATCCCATTTACTGTGGTTTGGTGGCCTCGAAAGGCTCCTAATTTGCTCGTCTCAACAAATAGACCATTCCAATGGGCTTGGGGCCAAACGTACCCGTCTCATTTCGTTTAGCATAGTCGTGCGGCACGGTGAAACAGTTTTACCGATTTTGTATTCATATTTCGTTTACGGTGGTTTCGTGATCACGGAAGGCACCTAATTGGCTCCTCTCATCAAGTAGACCATCGCAAGTGGTTTGGGGCCCAATGCACCCATCTAATTGTTAGTGATGTGCTCTAGAACCAATCAATCTTAGGTTGTATTTATGCATATTTCCTTTTAATAAAATGGCAACATTATTATTCAGTTTATATTCAACTGTGTAATAAAGTCCCTAGTATATATAACACAGTGTAAAGGAAATCATGAAAGAGTTCATGATATGAGATTCCTATTACATGCAAATGTGTTTATACTTAAATATCCCTAGTCATAGTATTAATGAGACAGGACATCATTAGTACAGATAGACTAGCACGTGTTATACTCCTTGATTGGATCGAGCAGTAGTTCTCATAAGCTGATGGCATATGAGATGTCTAGAGTAAACATGTGGATGCTTGTTTAGAATGAGTACATTGGATGACCTGATTATAAGATGATCACATGGATAGTTTTATGTCAGTGATCTCATCTTAACATATCAGCAAGTGCAAGTATCCTTTGACATGAGATCTCCAAAGTACACTGAGTATCAACTGTCGTCCTTTAATGCCATTCCTTGTTGACTCGGAGAGTTGACTCGTAGGGTGGTACTTGAGTTCGACATGAGCTACTCGAGCGTAGTTGAGTGATCAATAAAGGATTCGTCACTTCTCATAGTAGAAGAAGATATCTTATGGCCTTTGAGGAAATCGTTATTCTAGGAATCTCTGGCCAGAGTGATCGTACCAATGGAAGAGTCTTCCAAGATACGTAATTGGGAATAACGGATTTCGAAAACAAGAACTAATAAATTCGGGCTAGACATGACTTAGTCATTCTAGTGAGAGTTGACACATAGTCCATACTCATAACCGAATGAGATATGTTATGACGAAAGGATGAATTGCACGGTAACTGTTTATGGAAAGGTATCGTTCTAACAACGGACAATTCTAGGCACTTGGGTGGTCATGATGCATTGCTAGGTGCCAATCTTGATCTACTCGGAATCAATTAGTTGATTGGTGAATCAAGGATTAAATCAAAAGGTTTAATTTAATCTAATCCTAATTCGATTAGGATTATAATTCATTCCGGGTTGCCAACGTGTTCGGATACCTAATGGGTCACACACTTAAGCAACTCGATGTATAGTGTAAAATGACTATTCAATAGGATTTAATATGTTAACATGAGATGTTAATATTAATGGTGATAAAATAAAATAAAGGCCCATTTATTTTATTAGGATCAATTTAATTTAATTAGATTAAATTAAAATTGGGCCTAAAACTAATGGGTTAGGATAATTCCTAATGGGCTTAAATTGGAGTTTTATTTTCTTTGCCCAATAGAAAGATTGGATTGTCTATAAATACCCATATGATGGGGTAACAATGGTTGATCTCTCTTAGAAAAAGAAAAGAGAAATTGGGGCAAAGCAAAAACTCTCAAAATCACCACATAGCCAATCACCTTGACTAGCACATAGGGTGTTCGTTCGGCTATCGCCATTTTCAATTGGGTTTTTGAACATCGTGTTGCTGTGTGGATACCTTAGAGGCGATTCTACACTTGGATCGCTAGTGGATTAGATCATACGAGAAGGGAATGAGCCGCCAACGAAGGTATGGTTTCAATTAAACATCCTATGTATGTTTAATTGTTTTGGTTTTAAACTAATCTAGAGTGATCCAATTTGGGTTTTTGATTTTTGTTTGCTATAAATTTTTTTTTTTTCCGCTGTGCTATGATGTATGAGATGCATACAAAAACCCAACAGTGGTATCAGAGCCTCTCTAGATTGTTTTAAAATCAAGTTCTAAAACTGAAATTTAAAAATGATTTCTGGACCAGTTTTGATCATGACATTTGGCCACTGGAATTTTGTTAATATTTTAGGCTCATTTAATTTCTGTATGTTGTTAACATATTGACAAACCAGCACATAAATTTTGGGATCAATCCGACATCGTTTAGTCAGTCAAAAAAATCATATGGTATGAACCAGAAACTGAAAACTGTGCAGAAAATTCTGCACATTGATTTTTTGTTGTGGGCTGTTTTAATATGAATTTTGTTAGATTTTGATCTTTCAAAAACATGTTTATGATTTGTAAAAGTGTTTTAATGAATCATAACAGCCCAGTATAATTAGATTTGAAGTGTTCAAATCAAAACGGAATTGAAAATTGTTAATTGTTCATAATTTTCAATTATGGTCGGTTATCTATATTAAATGAATTTTAGTAGGTTTTAAGTATAATAAAAGAGTTTTATTGAAATTCAATTTTCCTATATTAAATGAATTTTAATAGAATTTAATCTCCTATTATGATAGGATTTAAGTATAATAAAAGAGTTTTATTGGAATTAAATTTTCCTATATTAAATGAATTTTAATAGAATTTAATCTCCTATTATGATAGGTTTTAAGTATAATAAAAGAGTTTTATTGAAATTCAATTTTCCTATATTAAATGAATTTTAATAGAATTTAATCTCCTATTATGATAGGATTTAAGCCTAATAAAAGAGTTTTGTTGGAATTAAATTTTCTTACATTGGTTTTATCTTAATTAATGAGATTAATTTAAGAATAAATCATATAAATCCCATATTAAACAAAAGCCCAAGCCCATGTCATTTATTTCAATTGTTGAAATATAATTAAAATAAATGGTCGAAATCATTTTTAATTATATCTTGTTAGAAATTGTTTCTAAGGGTGTATGGATAGCAAGATTATCAGGACCCTTCCCAGACCTTATCTATGCTCTTGTCTGGAGGATCTTGCCGGGCACTTCAACGAACTTATCGAAACCGACTTGTCAGATCGAAGAAATCCGAGAAGCGAACCCTAACTTCCTTCAACCGGTTCACTCGTTTAAATTTAAAAATTCAGTTTTCTTTTAAACTAGTTGGGAGTGATAAAAATTTTCTCGATTCTATTTCAAATATTTTTGTAAAATTTTCGGCAGCATAACGGCTGCATTTTTGATAAACCAAAATTTACCTGTCAAGAAATTTACACTTCGACTAAAATCTCAAATCCTCCCAACTTCTTTATTCCCAAACATGCAATAATCATCATTATTTTTCCACAAACATACAACCTCAACACCCAATTCTCAATTTATAAGTACGAACTCATATAAAATATATCTAGATGCATCATATATATATAATGCATGAATATTTATAAATATACAATTTCAAAATAGGAATATTTGTTTTTCAATTACATATCCATCTCATACATAAAGTTTTACATCATCACATGTCATGAACGCCCACCTATATATACACAACAAAATGACGTCGTCCTGTTGTCAGCGATGGCACACAATGAAATATAAATAGCTACAAAATAAACAAACAAGTTAGTGCAACGAAGATATAACATCACACACTAACATGACAATTTACCATTTGTTTTATGATTTCTTTTAAAACCCCCATGTATATCCTTTAAACATTCTAACCATCACGGGTGATTATAACTAACGCCAACGTGAAGCTTACTCAGTTATCTCAACCACTACGTTACGGAATTTACTACATCGCACGTAGGGCGCTAAAGCTTATCACTGAGCAACTACAATGCGGGATTTTCTGCATCGCAATTGTAGTGCTAAAACTCTGGGCAACTACGAGCGGAATTTACTGCATCGCCAAGTAGTGTCAAACTATAAAAATAGCCAACTACGTGCGGAATTGTCTGCATCGCTACGTAGCGCTTATACTTTCTATGAAACTGGGCAACTACGGACGGAATTTTCTGCATCGTCGCGTAGTGCTAACTTTTCTCTAATCTGGGCGACTACGGACGGAATTTACTGCGTCGTCACGTAGCGCTAAATCTCATTATATCTTAAGGAACATACATGGGTTTTAAAACTATATTTATTTAGTGCCAAAAGCACAAACTCACTAGTTTAGAGATCTTGAAAACTTTCTCATTTCAATTTCTTTTCATAACTATTTAGCATCAATTTCTATGTCTATATAGGTTCCATAGGACCCTATATACTCAAACTTTAACTTGATATTGAAGATAATTTTCATTTTCTTTTATTACTTAACTATTACATTCATTACCAAAATTAAGAATTAACATGCACTTGTAAAAGATTTTAAGTGGCGAACCACTTACAAGTCACTTCAAATTTCTTCACCACCTCTCCAACACTCCTTTTCGCTTCTGGAGGCTCTCCTACAATATAATCCAACCAACAATCTTGGTTTAGGATTCAAAAGATATTACAATTTCACTTTAGATTCAACACATGCTTTACCAATAGATCATTTAGTCTAACTCAATATATATATATATATATATTCTTTACTTTACTTTATTTTCCCTTAACAATTATACTTCCATTCAATTACTTCCTTTGATGCTCAATTATTCAAACACATCATAATCACCATCCAACCACATATAATAATTCATTCAAGAACCTCATCATTTACTCACATAAACTTTCAATACAATATATTAACTAGTCAATTATTTTATCCATCAACATATATTCTCAAGAAATCCATAATTCCATCAACTTTCTAATTAATATTCTCACATACATTTCTATTTAATTCTTTGACATTAAAGTACTCAAACACTTGATAACCATCATCAAAATACATGCAATCTATTTGATGACACATTCACCTCCACACTTAACTTTTACCAACTTAATTATTTATCTTTCCAATTTTCATCTCTCTTGCATCCTTTGATACCAACCTACTCTATTACATCCCATAATCTTATACAACTCATTTAATTATTTAAAGCAATCTCAACATATATGAAAACAACAATTGCTCAAGCATTAATATAAATATTTACTAACTTTATTCTTTGTTTTTCTTTTCAAAATTTTCCTTCAATCAACATAGTTTCACCTATAATTTATTTAATCATCCAAATACTCTCATTATCTATTCTTTTATGATTCATTCACATACTAACATATAACAACTTTATTCATCCTTTGTCATCTCAACCAATAATCACACATAAACACTTCAACAATCATCCATCAACTCAATTACCACCTTAAACTAAAGAAATCAATTAAATCTCATCAACCTTTACTTATCAAACTCTAACCCTTACCTCTCAACAACCTTGATCCAAGCTTCTTGATTCTTTTCCTTCACTTCCAAGCTTATATTGATGATGATTAACTCTCACTCTTTCTTGATGAAGAGGGATGGGTTTGAGAGACTATAAGGGATGGATCATCTCTCCTTCTTCTTCTTCTTCTTCTCTTTCTCCTTCTCCTTCTTCACGGCTGCAATTTTTCTTCTTCTGCAGTTCGGTTTCAGCTTACACGTTTCCAGCTCACGGTCTGCTCTGTTTTTTTTTTCTTTCTTTTTCGGTTCTGCTTTTCTCTCCAGGTTTCAGCTTGTTTTGGACGTTTTTCAAGCCCTCTCAACCGACCTATTATCCTCCAATCATCTGCCATGCAGTCACTTAAATGCCAGCCCTCATTCAATGTCCAATTTGCCTTTAAATTAGTTCTAAATTCACACAATTGCCACTACTCACACTCTTGTTCAGTTCTGATTTTTCTTCTCACAATTTCAGCTTGCAAATCACGTCTCCTCCCCCTCTTAACCGACATATCACCCCTTCACTCATCAACCATGCTTCCTCTTATATACTAGCTATTATTCCATGCCCAATTTGCCTTTAAAATAATTCCATAATCACAACAATGCCATTAGACATGGATGATAACATTTAATTGGTCAATTTTTCTCATCCATTCAATCACTAACATCTCATCCCCTCTTTTAATCCAATCTTAACTCATCACTTACTTTTTGACTTAAATATGTCTTAACCTCATTGGCCCTCATCCAAGCACATGGATTGTGCTTCTTAATTGGATATCTTCTCCTACACAATTTATTTTATATTTAACTTAAATTTTAATCCTTACTTAACACCAATAAATTCCAAAAATATTCCATGATCACCCTATCATCAAATTGACCACACAATACTCTAATTGGACATCTCAACTTCCAATTCCATGCTTTGAAAAAAATTTCAATCAGCTATAAACTCATTAAAATCCACAACGTTCTCAACGGGGCGTTTTTATCAATAAATATTCGGAACTTTTAAAATCCACTCAAACGAACTCATCTTTACTCCGCTTCAGCTTCTAATAACTCAAATTCATATTATGGAGCTTTTGATATCTGGGATCAATTTTTCAAAAATCACTATTCACGCGAACACTATTCACCGAAAATACTATTCACTCGGAAATACTATTCACCGAAAAATTTTTATTTCACGAAACTTAAGGAAATATTCCTTTTCCCGAAAATCACTATTCACTCAAAAATACTATTCACACGAAATCACTATTCATCTGGAAATACTATTCCGTCCGAAAATATTCTTTATCCAATAAACACTATTTCTTCCAGGGAACTGAAATTCCGAGTCTTACAATGAAATTCAATTAATTTTAATGTTAGAAATTTATTTTAAATTTCTAATCCATCTTTTAACACTAAGAGATTATAGATCGAGACTAGGGGTTTACAAAGATGGTTAGATTATGGACTTGGCCTAATATGATTGAGAATTTGCATGGATTTTGATTTTGATCAAAATAGGGCCTGCGTGTCCTGTCTTCTCTTAATATTCTCTTTGTATTTCTCTTCTCATCTTGCTTCCCTCGAATGTAACTCAAGGTTTCTTATTAAATAAATGTAATAGTTATGTTTAGAAATGAAAATAGATTAGGAATACGAAGAAGATGAAGACGGAATTGAAGAAGGGAAATGTCCCTTTCATTCTTTGTAATTCATACATGACCTAGGTTTGACCTTTCGATTACCCTGTGGCTCCGGGGAAATCGATATAGATAAAGTCCATAATCAACCATGTAATTTTATTACCATAATTATCTTGATGATGAATAAAGATAAATTATGCATGCTAGATGAGACTAAAAGGAAAAAAACCCTTAATTAATATTAAGACTAACACCTTCCATTAATATAGGAAGAACTAGAGTTATCCTCGATGTTGGGTTGTTGGGTAAACCCAAGCCTGCTCTAGGTTAATATGTTCAACCTATGGAATATGATTCCTGATTAATGGGCCGGTCTTAACTGAATACATGGGCTTGTTGGGTAAACCCAAGGCTTATGTATATCAGAGGTGAGATTGGGTCAATGTATATACGATATACACATATCAAGGATGTTGATAGCCCAATGTTTTAGTAGTTGCATTGAGATGCAATTGGTATGAGATACCTACCATTTGAAGTCAAGGGGGCTTGTTGGGTAAACCCAAGGTCTTCCTTAATGAATGATGGATACTAACCCACTAGGAAAGCATCCAATGTGTTTTCCCGGATTAATAGTGAGAGCTATTAATTCGTAATAAAATAGTGGGAGTGTAATACGCTTAATCAAAGACCACATAAAATGTATATGCATGCTAGATCTCTAACATTTCATTCTTTATATCTAGGTTGAAAAGAATCATGAGCTCGAAATTGAATTTACGTTCCATACTTGAGGCTAACAAACTTACCGGGCCAAACTACTTGGACTGGATAAGGAATGTTAAGGTAGTGCTCAAGTTTGAGAAAATTGCTTATGTACTTGAAAATTACATCCCTCCTCCTCCAAGAGATGATGCTCCAATGGATGAGCTTGAAGCTTATCTAAAGCATAAGGATGACGCTGACATGGTGGCTTGCATCATGCTTGCTGCTATGACACCGGAACTCCAAAAACAACATGAGCATATGGATGCTCGTACTATGATTGTTCATCTTAAGGAGCTATTTGATGAGCGGAAAAGGACTGAAAGATTTGAAACATCTAGAAGTCTTTTCCGTAGTCGAATGGTCGAAGGGGCTTCAGCCGTAGATCATGGCTTGAAGATGTTCGGCTATATTGAGAAGCTTGGATCACTTGGGTTTGTTATGGATCATGAGCTAAGTATTGACTTAGTTCTACAGTCCTTACCTGATAGTTATTCACAAATCGTGATGAACTATTATGTCAATAAGATTGATTCTTCACTACCCGAGCTGATCAACCTTCTCAAGACTGTTGAACCTTGTATTAAGAAGGATCAAAAGTCTGTAATGTTGGTGGATAATTCTAATTCTTCTAAAAAGAAAAAGGCTCAAAAGAAACTAAAGAAGAAGAAGAATAATCCTACCAAAACCCAAGGAGGTGTCAAGAAGAAGAAGAACAAAAGCAAAGAGACACCTACAAAAGGACCGTGCTTCCATTGTGGTAAAGCTGGTCATTGGAAGAGGAATTACAAGGAATATCTGGATTCTCTAAAGAAGGAGAAGCATAGTGATGCTTCTGTCTCGGGTATTTTTATGATTGAGGTTAATACTACTTGTGATATTAACACATGGGTATTAGATACCGGATGTGGGTCTCACATATGTGCTAATAGGCAGGGACTAAAGAACAGTAGGAAACTGAAGAAAGGAGATATGGACTTACGAGTGGGAAATGGAGCAAGAGTTGTTGCATTAGCTGTAGGGACATACACCTTGACTTTACCTTCAGGATTAATGTTAAATTTAGATAATTGCTTTTATGTGCCGGTTATTTCAAAGAACATAATTTCAATTTCCAGTTTAGTGAAACATGGATTTCATTTGACTATTAAGGATAATAATTGTTCTATATGGTTGAATGACATTTGTTATTGTTCTGGTACTATTAGCAATGGGATTTATATTCTGGATTTATCTAATTCAATTCTCAATCTAAATACCAAAAGATTAAAAACGGATAACCTGAAACCCTCCTATTTATGGCATTGTCGACTTGGTCATATAAACGAGAAGCGCATGAACAAGTTACACAAGTATGGTAGCTTGGGATCATTCGATTATGAATCTTATGATACATGCGAATCTTGTTTGCTTGGTAAGATGACTAAAATGCCCTTCTCAGGAAAGGGTGAACGTGCCACTGAGTTGTTAAAGCTTGTACATTCTGATGTATGTGGCCCAATGACAATACAAGCAAAAGGAGGTTTTTTATACTTCGTAACCTTTATTGATGATTATTCTAGATATGGGTATTTGTATCTGATGAAATACAAATCTGAAGTTTTTGAAAAGTTCAAGGAATTTAGAAACAAGGTAGAAAAACAACTTGGCAAGAGTATCATGACACTAAGATCGGATCGAGGTGGTGAGTACTTAAGTCAAGAGTTTTAGAATTATCTAAAAGAGAATGAAATATTATCTCAATGGACTCCACCATATACGCCACAACATAATGGTGTGTCTGAAAGGAGAAATCGAACTTTGTTGGACATGGTTAGATCTATGATGAGTTTTGCAGATCTTCCTAAATCCTTTTGGGGTTTTGCACTGGAAACTGCTGTTTATGTACTGAACAGAACTCCATCAAAATCGGTTGATTTTACTCCATATGAGATGTGGAATAATAAAAAACCCTCACTTTATCATATGAAAGTTTGGGGTTGTCCTGCCTATGTTAAAAGGATAATTTCAGAAAAGCTTGAAGCGAAGTCTGTCAAATGTCTGTTTATAGGATATCCTAAGGAAACAAATGGATACTACTTCTATCATCCTTCAGAACAAAAGGTGTTTGTTTCGAAGCATGCTGTCTTCTTAGAGAAAGAGTTTCTTCTAAAAGAGGATAGTGGGAGTAAACTTGAACTTACAGAAGTTCAGGGAGAACAAACAGTGCAAATGGACATAGAACAACCGATACACCCTGAAACCACTACAAATGAAAATGAGATAGTGAGTGAACCTATTATTACACAAGAACCTCGTAGATCAGATAGAATAAGGATAGCTCCTAAGAGATATGGATTTCTCATTAGCGAGCATGACCATATTCTAATCATTGAGAATAATGAGCCTACTAACTATGAGGAAGTTCTGAAGAGTTCAGAATCCAACGAGTGGCTGAAAGCCATGAAGTCAGAAATGGATTCCATGTATGAAAACCAAGTATGGACTTTGGTTGACCCACCTGAAGGGATAAAACCCATAGGGTGCAAATGGGTTTTCAAGAAGAAGACTAACATGGAGGGTAATGTGGTTACCCATAAAGCTCGCTTAGTAGCAAAAGGATATTGTCAGAAGCAAGGAATTGATTATGACAAGACCTTTTCTCCAGTAGCTATGCTTAAATCCATAAGAATACTCCTTGCTATTGCTGCTCATTATGATTATGAGATATGACAAATGGATGTAAAAACAGCTTTCCTTAATGGAAATCTGACCGAGGAAGTGTATATGACACAACCAAAGGGATTTACATTCAAAGATAGCAATAAAGTATGTAAGCTGCAAAGGTCGATTTATGGACTTAAGTAAGCATCTAGGAGTTGGAACATTCGTTTTGATGAGACAGTCAAAGAGTTTGGATTCTCACAAAACATGCATGAACCTTGTGTATACAAAAAGGTTAATGGGAGTGCAGTCGTTTTCTTAGTATTATATGTGGATGACATATTACTTAGAGGAAACGACGTCTTAGTTCTTCAATCAATCAAGATATGGCTTTCTAAGAAATTCTCCATGAAAGACCTCGGTGAAGCAACTTATATACTGGGGATAAGGATTTATAGAGATAGATCCAAAAGGTTGCTAGGTCTAACACAGTCTACATACATAGATAAGATGCTAAAAAGGTTTAGCATGGATCAATCCAAAAGAGGATATTTACCCATGTCGCATGAGATAAATCTCTCCAAGTCTATGTGTCCTAAAACACAAGATAAGAGGGAACACATGAAAAGAATTGATACGAACCACGCCAACCCGTGACGAAACCCGTAATCAAAAGAAGAAACCAAGACCGTTTTCTAAGACAAGTTTGAGGGATGGAACCGCGACCCGTTACCTATGACGAGGTAAGAACCTTGGTATGGTGAAGACGCCACAATCAACAATGGAGGGTTGATTGATAAGTCGAAGGTTTCAAACGCCACGGATAATTCCGATAAGTTTGAGAGTTGTTCAAAGAACCAAAGAGAAATTCGTTCTCACAAATACCATGAAAATTGACTACTTCTTTCATTGATATTGCGCCTATTTATAGGCTGAAAATACAAATTCGAATTTGGAAATTACAAGCATTAAAATCAAAGAGAATCATGCCTATGACGAAAAATGTAATTTCAGATTACAATAATAGCAAAGGAAATAATGCCTAAGACCAAAAAGTAAAGTCCATGATTTATTATTCCTAATTTTACTAGAGACCTAAATTGGAGAGTTGACCCTCCTCCCATTATTCTGGTGAATTGATGCCCAAGATACACGTCCATTAATTGCGAAGATTAAGTTTGACTTGAGCTGGAATCTTCTAGAACTTGGATCAAGTTGATGCAATTTAAGTCCTCACGTGGGCTTCCATCAATGGGCTTTCGTGATTGTATTTGAGTGTAAACTTCTTGAATCAACCCGTTAAGTGCTTCCTTGAACTTCTTAGCTCGAGCCCTCGTAACGGGTCCAATAGGAATTTGAATTGGGTCCTTTGGAGACACACCTTGCACCGCATCATTCCTCTCTTCTTGAAAAGGATTTGTCCTCAAATCGTCCCCTACATCAAAAGGACTCAAGTCAGTAACATTGAAAGTGGCACTTACATTATACTCACCCGGTAAATCTAGCTTGTAAGCATTGTCATTTATGCGCTCTAGAACTTGGAAAGGCCCATCTCCTCTGGGAAGCAATTTGGAACGCCTTTGTGCCGGAAATCGCTCCTTCCTCATATGCAACCAAACCCAATCTCCAGGCTCAAAAATTAGTTTGGAGCGTCCCTTGTTGGCTTGCTTGACATATTGCTCCGTCCTTTGCTCAATGTTGAATCTTGCCTTCGCATGAATCTGCTTGACAAAATCAGCCTTCTTTTTGCCATCTAAATTAACATGCTCAGATATTGGTAAAGGAGATAAATCTAATGGAGTCAACGGATTAAAACCATAAACAATTTCAAAGGGTGAAAATTTAGTAGCGGAATGAACAGTACGATTGTAAGCAAATTCAACATGTGGTAAACAATCCTCCCAAATCTTAATGTTTTTGCTAATGATAGCCCTCAATAAAGTAGATAAAGTCCTATTAACTACTTCGGTCTGACCATCGGTTTGTGGGTGACAAGTGGTAGAAAACAATAGCTTAGTACCTAACTTACTCCACAAAGTCTTCCAAAAGTAGCTTAGGAATTTAGCATCCCTATCTGAAACAATTGTTCTAGGCATACCATGTAATCGCACAATCTCCCTAAAGAACAAATCAGCAATATGTTAAGCGTCATTCGTTTTATGACAAGGGATAAAATGTGCCATCTTAGAGAACCTATCTACCACCACAAAAATTGAATCTTTTCCACGCTTAGTCCTAGGCAAACCTAACACAAAGTCCATAGAAATATCAACCCAAGGGTGACTAGGAATAGGTAGTGGCGTATACAAACCGTGGGCTTGCACTCGGGATTTGGCTTGCTTACAACTAATACACCTACCACAAATCCTCTCAACGTCTCTTTTCATGCGTGGCCAAAAGAAGTGTTCCTGCAAAATAGCCAAGGTCTTAGTAATTCCAAAATGTCCCATTAACCCTCCGCTATGGGATTCCTTAACTAGCAAGTCACGCAAAGAACAAATCGGCACACATAACTTATTCTCCCGAAATAAAAATCCTTCAATCCTATAAAACTTACCCATTGCGTTTTTCTCACAAGCTCGAAATTCCTCAGAAAAATCTTGGTCTAAAGGGTATAATTCCTTAATGTGCTCAAAACCAAGTAATTTTGCATCAAGGGTAGAGAGTAATGCATACCTACGAGAAAGTGCATCGGCAACCACATTCTCCTTACCTTGCTTATACCTGATGACGTATGGAAATGTCTCGATGAACTCCATCCAACGTGCATGTCTCTTGTTCAACTTCTGTTGTCCTTTCAAGTGCTTTAATGATTCATGATCGGTGTGAATCACGAACTCTTTGGGCCAAAGATAATGTTGCCACGTTTGCAAGGCCCGAACTAATGCGTACAACTCCTTGTCATAAGTTGGGTAGTTTAAAGCTGCCCCATTTAACTTTTCACTAAAGTACGCAATTGGTCGTCCATCTTGTATGAGTACGGCGCCAATACCTACACCTGAAGCATCACATTCAATTTCAAACGTTTTATCAAAGTTAGGTAAAGACAATAATGGAGCGTTTGTTAATTTTTGCTTGATTAGCTGAAACGCCTTTTCTTGCTCCTCCCCCCACTTGAATCCAACGTTCTTCTTAATTACTTCTGTGAGTGGTGCGGCCAAAGTACTAAAGTCCTTCACAAATCGCCGGTAGAAACTGGCAAGTCCATGAAAGCTTCGAACTTCACCTATGCTTGTGGGACTCGGCCACGTTTGAATTGCACGGACCTTTTCCTCATCAACCTGTATTCCTTGTGCACCAACAACAAAACCAAGAAACATAAGCCTATCCGTGCAAAACGTGCATTTCTTCAAGTTGGCAAACAACTTTTCTTTTCTAAGCACATCCAAAACTGATTTTAAATGCACAACATGATCATCCAAGTTTTTGCTATAAATGAGAATATCATCAAAGTAAACAACAACAAACCTTCCTATGTATGCACGCAAAACATGATTCATCAATCTCATAAATGTGCTCGGTGCATTAGTTAATCCAAAAGGCATTACTAACCACTCATACAATCCATGTTTTGTCTTAAAAGCAGTTTTCCATTCATCACCCTCTTTCATACGAATTTGATGATATCCACTTTTCAAATCTATTTTAGAAAATATACAAGCACCATGCAACTCATCCAACATGTCATCTAAGCGAGGAATAGGATGTCAATACTTTACCGTTATGTTGTTGATGGCTCGGCAATCAACACACATCCTCCAAGTCCCATCCTTCTTAGGCACAAGTAGAACCGGAACAGCACATGGGCTCATGCTTTCCCTCACATACCCTTTCTCCAGTAATTCACTAACCTGCCTTTGAAGCTCCTTGGTTTCCTCGGGGTTGCTCCTATAAGCTGGTCGATTTGGGATCGTTGCACCGGGTACAAAGTCAATTTGATGCTCAATCCCTCGCATTGGAGGTAAGCCAGGTGGTGTGTCTTCGGGAAAGACATCATCATAATCCTGCAAAAGAGAGTTAATATCGCTCGGCAAATTTCCGGCAAGATCATTAGTACACAAAAAAGCCTCGTTGTACATAAGTACTATAAAAGGCTGTTGTAATTGTAAAGCTCTCTTGATCTCACTTTTTTTTGCAATGTAACAATGTTTTTCCTCTCTTAAACTCACCAAGGCCGAATTTGATTTCTTTTTTTCTTTCTCAATTTTTTTGGCCTCTTTCTCCTTTTCTCTCGAATTTTGACTCATTTCTTTTCTCTCATTTTCTTCCTTTTGATCTCTCTCTTCTTTTTGATCACTCTCTTTTTTTAACCTCACTTGATCCTCATATACTTGTTGTGGTGTCAAAGGTACAAGAGTGATTGAACGTTGATTGAGTACAAAAGAGTATTTATTGGTAAACCCATCATGCTTGACCTTTCGATCAAATTGCCATGGTCGCCCTAGCAACAAATGTCCGGCTTGCATTGGAACGACATCACATAATACCTCATCTTCATATTTTCCAATTCGAAATGCAACTAACACTTGTTTGCTTACTTTTAATTCGCCGCTATCATTCAACCATTGCAACTTATAAGGCCTAGGGTGTCTCAATGTGGGTAAACCTAGTTTCTCCACCATAGTTGTGCTAGCAACGTTAGTACAACTACCACCATCAATAATCACACTACATACCTTATTTTTGACGTAACACCTAGTGTGAAAAATGTTTTCTCGTTGCACTTCGTCCTCCTCCTTGGCTTGCACACTCAAAGCTCTTCTCGCCACCAACAAATCTCCGTGTACAGCAAATTCTTCTCCATAAACGTCCTCCAATGGTGGCATATCATCGGTGTCAGAATTTTCATCATCGGTCACAACATCTCCATTGTCTCGCATCACCATAACCCGCTTGTTTGGGCATTGACTCGCTATGTGACCCCTGCCTTGACATTTAAAGCATTTAATATCACGATTCCGTGCAGTAGTAGTGTCGGGTTTACCTTGAGAATCACGGTTGGTGTTCTCCGGCTTATGATCAGATTTGGGCTTGAGAGTTGAGGATGATTGTGGTTTATCCTCCTTTCTTGAAGAACTTGGTTTCCAAGGGCTAGACCCTGGGTTGTGGCCTTTATGGGTGCCTCCCCTCCTCTTGAGTTGTCGCTCCACGATAATGGCCATGTGCACCATGTCCTCGATCTCCACATAATGCTGCATTTCCACCCGGTCATGAATATCTTGATTCAACCCTTGCAAGAACCTCGCCATGGTTGCCTCTGGATCCTCTTTTACATTGGCTCTAATCATGGCTTTCTCCATTTCTTGGTAATACTCCTCTACACTCCGATGCCCTTGCCTAAGCCCTTGCAAACTTTTGTATAATTCCCGGTAATAATGGCTCGGCACAAATCGCTTCCTCATCACCGACTTCATATCTTCCCATGTTGCAATCGGACGCTCCCGGTTCCGACGCCTATTCAACACCAACTGATCCCACCAAACAAGAGCATAGTCGGAAAATTCAATGGCTGCTAATCTCACCTTCTTAAGCTCAGAATAATTGTGGCAATCGAATACTAACTCCACCTTCTTTTCCCACTCAAGATAGGTTTCCGGATCGGCTTTTCCTTGGAACGGTGGAATCTTCATCTTAATGCTACCCAAATTATTGTCCTCCCAATTCCTAACTTCTCTATTCTCATTCCCTCGTCTAAACCTACCCCGATTCAATGGTGGCTCATTCAACTCCTCCAACTCCTCCTCTTCTTCTTCAACATCACCCCAATGCTCTCTTTGCTGCCTTCGCCTAGGTGGTGGCCTAACAGGTGAATTTCGTTGCCTCCTATTCTCCAATTCTAACCTATCCATCCTTTCATGGAGTTGCTCATGCTCAGCCCTCATTATTCGTCTCACTTCTCCCAATATCGCTTGTATTTGTAGGTTAGGAATAGTTGACTGTTGTATCTCTTCAGCTGAGTTTTCTTCTTGGTTGTGTGACATGGTTATAACCTGCAACAAAAAAATGAAAATAGAAACAATATGGAAAGGACCTCACTACACTCTCTCACGTGTATCACTCGAAATTATGAATCACTCAATGTCGCTCGTGTTTCACTCAATTGGCTTTTACCCTCTAATATGCTCACCTTTCTTGCCTTTTTCCACTCGTGAATTCTCTTTCGGTTCTTTTCAAACTAACAAACAATATTCAAAATAACACGTAGCAATCTGCCAAAGACTTACCAACCAAAAGGTAATACTGACATCAACACGTACGAACAAGATTTCAGATTCTCAAAAAGGAAAAATTTCGACTCAAAATTTCCACACTTGAAATAAGAGTCAGATTAAGACTCGTGGTCACTTGAATAGTGGAAATAAAACAAAAAAAATTGTTGAAGAGTTTCCAGACCTTTTTTTTTTTTTTTTTTTTTTTTATAAGAACTAGAGCGGAACGGAATGAAATTTAAAGACGAAAACAAAGAAGATAAAAGGATAGGTAAACCTGACCTAGAACTGGGCTCTGATACCAAACTGATACGAACCACGCCAACCCGTGACGAAACCCGTAATCAAAAGAAGAAACCAAGACCATTTTCTAAGACAAGTTTGAGGGATGGAACCGCGACCCGTTACCTATGACGAGGTAAGAACCTTGGTATGGTGAAGACGCCACAATCAACAATGGAGGGTTGATTGATAAGTCGAAGGTTTCAAACGCCACGGATAATTCCGATAAGTTTGAGAGTTGTTCAAAGAACCAAAGAGAAATTCGTTCTCACAAATACCATGAAAATTGACTACTTCTTTCATTGATATTGCGCCTATTTATAGGCTGAAAATACAAATTCGAATTTGGAAATTACAAGCATTAAAATCAAAGAGAATCATGCCTATGACGAAAAAGGTAATTTCAGATTACAATAATAGCAAAGGAAATAATGCCTAAGACCAAAAAGTAAAGTCCATGATTTATTATTCCTAATTTTACTAGAGACCTAAATTGGAGAGTTGACCCTCCTCCCATTATTCTGGTGAATTGATGCCCAAGATACACGTCCATTAATTGCGAAGATTAAGTTTGACTTGGGCTGGAATCTTCTAGAACTTGGATCAAGTTGATGCAATTTAAGTCCTCACGTGGGCTTCCATCAATGGGCTTTCGTGATTGTATTTGAGTGTAAACTTCTTGAATCAACCCGTTAAGTGCTTCCTTGAACTTCTTAGCTCGAGCCCTCGTAACGGGTCCAATAGGAATTTGAATTGGGTCCTTTGGAGACACACCTTGCACCGCATCAAGAATCCCATATGCATCAGCTATAGGATCTATCATGTATGCTATGTTATGTACTAGACCCAATGTTTCATACGCTTTGAGTGTTATGAGCAGATATCAATCTGATCCTGGTGAGGGACATTGGGTGGCTGTAAAGAACATCCTTAAGTACTTAAGAAGAACTAAGGATGCTTTCTTAGTTTATGGAGAGTTTATGGAGATACTGATGCCAGTTTTCAATCCGGTAAGGATGACCTAAAATCACAGTCTGGATACGTGTTCACTTTGTGTGGAGGCGCAGTTAGTTGGAAGAGTTCCAAACAAGATACGACTGCAGATTCAACAACCGAAGCGGAATATATTGCGGCTTCAGAGGCTGCAAAGGAAGCAGTGTGGATCAAGAAATTCATCATAGAATTAGGAGTGGTTCCAAGTATTGTTGACCCGATACATCTGTATTGTGACAACAATGGAGCCATTGCGCAAGCAAAGGAACCACGGTCTCATCAAAGATCCAAACATGTCCTTCGAAAGTACCATTTGATACGAGAAATAGTTGATAGACAAGATATAAAGATTGAAAGAATTCCCACAGATCAAAATATTGCAGATCCAATGACTAAGCCACTTCCCCAGAAGAAATATAATGCTCATGTAAAAACCTTTGGTATTAGATACATTGGTGATTGGATCTAGTGCAAGTGGGAGTGTGTTAGGGATGTGCCCTAGAACCAATCAATCTTAGGTTGTATTTATGCATATTTCCTTTTAATAAAATGGCAATATTATTATTCAGTTTATATTCAACTGTGTAATAAAGTCCCTAGTATATATAACATAGTGTAAAGGAAATCATGAAAGAGTTCATGATATGAGATTCCTATTACATGCAAATGTGTTTATACTTAAATATCCTTAATCATAGTATTAATGAGACGGGACATCATTAGTACAGATAGACTAGCACGTGTTATACTCCTTGATTGGATCGAGCAGTAGTTTTCATAAGCTGATGGCATATGAGATGTCTAGAGTAAACATGTGGATGCTTGTTTAGAATGAGTACATTGGATGACCTGATTATAAGATGATCACATGGATAGTTTTATGTCAGTGATCTCATCTTAACATATCAGCAAGTGCAAGTATCCTTTGACATGAGATCTCCAAAGTACACTGAGTATCAACTGTCGTCCTTTAATGCCATTCCTTGTTGACTCGGAGAGTTGACTCGTAGGGTGGTACTTGAGTTCGACATGAGCTACTCGAGCGTAGTTGAGTGATCAATAAAGGATTCGTCACTTCTCATAGTAGAAGAAGATATCTTATGGCCTCTTGAGGAAATCGTTATTCCAGGAATCTCTGGCCAGAGTGATCGTACCAATGGAAGAGTCTTCCAAGATACGTAATTGGGAATAACGGATTTCGAAAACAAGAACTAATAAATTCGGGCTAGTCATGACTTAGTCATTCTAGTGAGAGTTGACACATAGTCCATACTCATAACCGAATGAGATATGTTATGACGAAAGGATGAATTGCACGGTAACTGTTTATGGAAAGGTATCGTTCTAACCACGGACAATTCTGGGCACTTGGGTGGTCATGATGCATTGCTAGGTGCCAATCTTGATCTACTCGGAATCAATTAGTTGATTGGTGAATCAAGGATAAAATCAAAAGGTTTAATTTAATCTAATCCTAATTCGATTAGGATTATAATTCATTCCGGGTTGCCAACGTGTTCGGATACCTAATGGGTCACACACTTAAGCAACTCGATGCACAGTGTAAAATGGCTATTCAATAGGATTTAATATGTTAACATGAGATGTTAATATTAATGGTGATAAAATAAAATAAAGGCCCATTTATTTTATTAGGATCAATTTAATTTAATTAGATTAAATTAAAATTGGGCCTAAAACTAATGGGTTAGGATAATTCCTAATGGGCTTAAATTGGGGTTTTATTTTCTTTGCCCAATAGAAAGATTGGATTGTCTATAAATACCCATATGATGGGGTAACAATGGTTGATCTCTCTTAGAAAAAGAAAAGAGAAATTGGGGCAAAGCAAAAACTCTCAAAATCACCACATAGCCAATCACCTTGACTAGCACATAGGGTGTTCGTTCGGCTATCGCCATTTCCAATTGGGTTTTTGAACATCGTGTTGCTGTGTGGATACCTTAGAGGCGATTCTACACTTGGATCGCTAGTGAATTAGATCATACGAGAAGGGAAGGAGCCGCCAACGAAGGTATGGTTTCAATTAAACATCCTATGTATGTTTAATTGTTTTGGTTTTAAACTAATCTAGAGTGATCCGATTTGGGTTTTTGATTTTTGTTTGCTGTAAATTTTTGTTTTTTCGCTGTGCTATGATGTATGAGATGCATACAAAAACCCAACACTAATTGCTTTGAGAGTAGTAGTGTGGCACCATTTAGCACTTTTATCGATTTTGTACTCATATTCCATTTACTGTGGTTTAGTGGCTTCGATAGGCTCCTAATTTGCTCGTGTCATCAAATAGACCATTCCAAGGGTTTGGTGCCCAGCGCACCCGTCTAATTGCATTTAGAGTTGCCATGCGGCACCGTTCAGTAATTTTAGCGATTTTGCACTAATTTTCCATTAACTATGGTTTGATGACCTCGAAAGGCTTCTAATTTGCTCGTCTCATCAAATAGACCATTCCAAGGAGTTTGGGCCACAACGCACCCGTCTAATTGTGTTTATAGTTTGTGATGCAGCACCGTACTGCTCGTTTGCCGATGTTACACTCAAATTACGTTAGCGATGGTTTGGTAACACCAGAAGGCTCCTGATTTGCTCGTCTTATCAAATAGACCATTCCAAGGAGGTTAGGGGCCAACGCACCCATCTAATTGCTTTTACAGTTGCCATGTGGCGTTGTGCAGCACCTTTGCCGATTTTACACTCATATTTATGATGGTTTGGTGGCCACAGAAGGCTCCTAATATGCTCATCTCATCAAATAGACTATTCTAAGTGGTTTGGGGCCCAACGCACCCATCTAATTTCGTTTAGAGTTGTCGTGTGGCACTGTTCAGCACTTTTATCGATTTTGCACTCATATTCCATTTGCTATGGTTTGGTGGCCCGGAAGGCTTATAATTTACTCGTTTCATCAAATATATCATTCCAAGGGGCTCGGGGCCCAACGTAACCGTCTCATTTCATTTAGCATAGCCGTGTCGCACCGTGAAATGCTTTTACTGACTTTGCACTTAAATTCTAGTGGTTTCCTGTGGTTTTGTGGCCGTGGAAGGCACCTAATTTGCTCATTTCATCAAATAAACTATTCCAAGTGGTTTGGGGCCCAACACATCCATCTAATTTCGTTTAGACTTGCCGTGTGGTAATGTTCAGCACTTTTATCGATTTTGCACTCATATTCCATTAACTGTGGTTTGGTGCCCTCGAAAGGCTCTTAATTTGCTTGTCTCATCTAATAGACTATTCCAAGCGTTTAGGGCCCAATGAACCAATTTAATTGCGTTAAGAGTTACCGTGCGGTACCGTACAACACTTTTACCGATTTTGTACTCATATTCCTTTTGCTGTGGTTTGATAGCCTCAGAAAGCTCCTAATTTGTTGGTCTCATCAAATACTATATTCCAAGGAGTTTAGGGCCCAACATATCCGTCTAATAGTGTTTATAGTTTCCATGCTGTACCGTGCAGTACTTTTACCGAATTTACACTCATAATCCATTTAAGATGATTTGGTGGCTCTTGAAGACTCCTAATTTGCTCGTCACATCAAAAAGACAATTCCAAGGAGTTTAGGGCACAACGCACCCGTCTAATTACGTTTATAGTTTCTACGCAGTATCGCGCAGCTCCTTTGCCGATTTTAAACACAAATTTCGTGTACGATGATTTGGCAACATCAGAATGCTCCTAATTTGCTCGTCTCATCAAATAGACCACTCCAAGGAGTTTAGGGCCCAACGCACCCATCTAATTACGTTTGTAGTTGCCATGTGGCGTCGTGCGGCACCTTTGTCGTTTTTACACTAATATTCCGTTTATGATGGTTTGGTGGCCCCAAAATGCTCCTAATTTGCTTGTCTCATCAAATAGACAATTCAAAGACATTTGGAGCCCAACACACTCGTCTAATTTCGTTTAGAGTTGCCGTGTGGTGGCGTTCAGCACTTTTATCGATTTTGCACTCATATTCCATTTACTGTGGTTTTGTGGCCTCGAAAGGCTTCTAATTTGCTTGTCTCAACAAATAGACCATTCCAAGAGGCTTGGGGCCCAACGCACGAATCTCATTTTGTTTAGCATAGTCGTGCGGCGTCGTGAAACACTTTCACCGATTTTACACTCATATCCCATTTACTGTGGTTTGGTGGCCCCGGAAGGCTCTTAATTTGGTCGTCTCAACAAATAGACCATTCCAAGTGGTTTAGGGCCCAACAAGCCTGTCTAATAGCGTTTATAGTTTCCATGCTGCACCTTACAGCACTTTTACCGATTTTACACTCATATTCCATTTACTATGGTTTGGTAGCCCCGGAAGGCTTATAATTTACTCGTTTCATCAAATATATCATTCTAAGGGGCTCGGGGCCCAACGTAACCGCCTCATTTCATTTAGCATAGTCGTGTCGCACCGTGAAATGCTTTTACTGACTTTGCACTCAAATTCTAGTGGTTTCCTGTGGTTTTGTGGCCGTGGAAGGCACCTAATTTGCTCATTTCATCAAATAGACTATTCCAAGTGGTTTGGGGCCCAACACATCCATCTAATTTCGTTTAGACTTGCCGTTTGGTAATGTTCAACACTTTGATCGATTTTGCACTCATATTCCATTAAATGTAGTTTGGTGCCCTCGGAAGGCTCTTAATTTGCTTGTCTCATCCAATAGACTATTCCAAGCGGTTTGGGGCCCAATGAACCAGTTTAATTGTGTTAAGAGTTACCGTGCGGTACCGTACAACACTTTTACCTATTTTGTACTCATATTTCTTTTACTGTGGTTTGATAGCCTCGGAAGGCTCCTAATTTGTTGGTCTCATCAAATACTATATTCCAAGGAGTTTAGGGCCCAACGTATCCGTCTAATAGCGTTTATAGTTTCCATGCTGTACCGTGCAGTACTTTTGCCGATTTTACACTCATAATCCATTTAAGATGATTTGGTGGCTCTTGAAGGCTCCTAATTTGCTCGTCACATCAAAAAGACAATTCTAAGGAGTTTAGGGCACAACGCACTCGTCTAATTACGTTTATAGTTTCTACGCGGTATCGCGTAGGTCCTTTGCCGATTTTAAACACAAATTCCGTGTACGATGGTTTGGCAACATCAGAAGGCTCCTAATTCGCTCGTCTCATCAAATAGACCATTCCAAGGAGTTTAGGGCCCAACGCACCCATCTAATTACGTTTGCAGTTGCCATGTGGCGTCGTGCGGCACCTTTGTCGTTTTTACACTAATATTCCGTTTATGATGGTTTGGTGGCCCCAGAATGCTCCTAATTTGCTTGTCTCATCAAATAGACTATTCAAAGGCATTTGGAGCCCAACACACTCGTCTAATTTCGTTTAGAGTTGCCGTGTGGTGGCATTCAACACTTTTACCGATTTTGCACTCATATTCCATTTACTGTGGTTTGGTGGCCTCGAAAGGCTTCTAATTTGCTTGTCTCAACAAATAGACCATTCCAAGAGGCTTGGGGCCCAACGAACCAATCTCATTTTGTTTAGCATAGTCGTGTGGCGCCGTGAAACACTTTCACCGATTTTACACTCATATCCCATTTACTGTGGTTTGGTGGCCTTGGAAGGCTCTTAATTTGGTTCATCTCAACAAATAGACCATTCCAAGTGGTTTAGGGCCCAACAAGCCCGTCTAATAGCGTTTATAGTTTCCATGCTGCATCTTGCAGTACTTTTACCGATTTTACACTCATATTCCATTTACTATGGTTTGGTAGCCCCGAAAGACTTTTAATTTGCTTGTCTCAACAAACAGACCATTCCAAGAGGCTTGGGGCCCAACGCACCAATCTCATTTTATTTAGCATAGTCGTGTGGCACCGTGAAACACTTTCACCGATTTTACAATCATATCCCATTTACTGTGGTTTGGTGGCCCCGGAAGGCTCTTAATTTGGTCGTCTCAACAAATAGACTATTCCAAGTGGTTTAGGGCCCAACAAGCCCGTCTAATAGCGTTTATAGTTTCCATGCTGCACCTTGCAGCACTTTTACCGATTTTACACTCATATTTCATTTACTATGGTTTGGTGGCCCCGAAAGACTTCTAATTTGCTCGTCTCAACAAATACACCATTCCAAGAGGCTTGGGGCCCAACGCACCAATCTCATTTTGTTTAGCATAGTTGTGTGGCACCGTGAAACACTTTCACCGATTTTACACTCATATCTCATTTACTGTGGTTTGGTGGCCCCGAAAGGCTCCTAATTTGCTCGTCTCAACAAATAGACCATTCCAATGGGCTTGGGGCCAAACGCACCCGTCTCATTTCATTTAGCATAGTCGGGTGGCACCGTGAAACAGTTTTACCGATTTTGTACTCATATTTCGTTTACGGTGGTTTCATGGCCACGTAAGGCACCTAATTGACTCCTCTCATCAAATAGACCATCGCAAGTGGTTTGAGGCCCAATACACCCCTCTAATTGCTTTTAGAGTTGTAGTGTGACACCGTTTAACACTTCTACCGATTTTGTACTCATATTCCATTTACTGTGGTTTAGTGGCTCCGATAGGCTCCCAATTTGCTCGTGTCATCAAATAGACCATTCCAAGGGGTTTGGGGCCCAGCGCACCTGTCTAATTGCGCTTAGAGTTGCCGTGTGGCACCGTTCAGTAATTTTAGCGATTTTGCACTCATATTCCATTAACTGTGGTTTGATGACCTCGAAAGGCTCCTAATTTGTTCGTCTCATCAAATAGACCATTCCAAGGAGTTTGGGCCATAATGCACTCGTCTAATTGCGTTTATAGTTTGTGATGCAGCACCGTACAGCTCGTTTGCCGATGTTACACTCAAATTACGTTAGCGATGGTTTGGTAACACCAGAAGGCTCCTGATTTGCTCGTCTTATCAAATAGACCATTCCAAGGAGGTTAGGGGCCAACGCACCCATCTAATTGCGTTTACAGTTGCCATGTGGCGTTGTGCAGCACCTTTGCCGATTTTACACTCATATTCCATTTATGATGGTTTGGTGGCCCCAGAAGGCTCCTAATGTGCTCATCTCATCAAATAGACTATTCCAAGTGGTTTGAGGCCCAATGCACCCGTCTAATTTCGTTTAGAGTTGTCGCGTGGCACTGTTCAGCACTTTTATCGATTTTGCACTCATATTCCATTTACTATAGTTTGGTGGCCCCTGAAGGCTTCTAATTTGCTCGTCTCATCAAATATATCATTCCAAGGGGCTCGGGGCCCAACGTAACCGTCTCATTTCATTTAGCATAGCCGTGTCACACCATGAAATGCTTTTACCAACTTTGCACTCGAATTCCAGTGGTTTTGTGGCCGTGGAAGGCACCTAATTTGCTCATCTCATCAAATAGACTATTCCAAGTGGTTTGGGGCCCAACGCATCCGTCTAATTTCGTTTAGACTTGCCGTTTGGTACTGTTCAGCACTTTTATCGATTTTGCACTCATATTTCATTAATTATGGTTTGGTGCCCTCGGAAGGCTCTTAATTTGCTCGTCTCATCCAATAGAGTATTCCAAGTGGTTTGGGGCCCAACGAACCCGTTTAATTGCGTTAAGAGTTACCGTGCGGTACTGTACAACATTTTTATTGATTTTGCACTCATATTCCATTTACTATGGTTTGGTGACCCCGGAAGGTTCCTAATTTGCTTGTCTCATCAAATAGACTATTCAAAGGCATTTGGAGCCCATCACACCCATCTAATTTCGCTTAGAGTTGCCGTGTGGTAGCGTTCAACACTTTACCGATTTTGCACTTATATTCCATTTACTGATGTTTAATGGCCCTAATAGGCTCTTAATTTGCTCATCTTATCAAATAAACAATTCCAAGGGGTTTGGGGCACAACGCACTCGTCTAATTGCGTTTCGAGTTGCCGCGTGGCACTGTTCAGCACTTTTTTCGATTTTGCACTCATATTCCATTTATTGCGGTTTGGTGGCCCTGATAGGCTCCTAATTTGCTCGTGTCATCAAATAGACCATTCCAAAGGGTTTGGGGCCCAACGCACCCTTCTAATTGCACTTAGAGTTACTGTGTGGCACCGTTCAGTAATGTTAGCGATTTTGAACTCATATTCCATTAACTGTGGTTTGATGGCGCCGAAAGGCTCATAATTTGCTCGTCTCATCAAATAGACCATTCTAAGGAGTTTGCACCTATCTAATTGCGTTTATAGTTTGCGATGCGGCACTGTACAACTCGTTTGTCGATGTTACACTCAAATTACGTTAACGATGGTTTGGTAATATCAGAAGGCTCCTGATTTGCTCGTCTTATCAAATAGACCATTCCAAGGAGGTTCGGGCCCAACACATCCATCTAATTGCGTTTACAGTTGCCATGTGGCGCTGTGCAACACCTTTACCGATTTTACACTCATATTCCGTTTATGATGGTTTGGTGGCCCCAGAAGGCTCCTAATGTGCTCATCTCATCAAATAGACTATTCCAAGTGGTTTGGGGCCCAACGCACCCGTCTAATTTCGTTTAGAGTTGTCGCGTGGCACTATTCAGCACTTTTATCGATTTTGCACTCATATTCCATTTACTATGGTTTGGTTGCCCCGGAAGGCTTCTAATTTGCTCGTCTCATCAAATATATCATTCCAAGGGGCTTGGGGCCCAATGTAACCATCTCATTTCATTTAGCATAATCGTGCGGCAACGTGAAATAATTTTACCGATTTTACACTGGAATTCCGTTTCCAGTGGTTTCATCGCCACGGAAGGCACCTAATTTGCTCATATCATCAAATAGACCATTCCAACGGGTTTGGCGCCGAACACACCTATCCAATTGTGTTTAGAGTTGCCGTGTGACACTTTTACCGATTTTGCACTCATATTCCATTTACTATGGTTTGGTGGCCCTGATAATTTGCTCGTGTCATCAAATAGACCACTCTAAAGGGTTTGGGGCCCAACGCACCTGTCTAATTGCACTTAGAATTTCTGTGTGGCAACGTTCAGTACTTTTAGCGATTTTACACTCATATTCTATTTAGTGTGGTTTGATGACGCCGAAAGGCTCATAATTTGCTCGTCTCATCAAATAGACCTTCTAAGGATATTAGGGCCCAACGCACCTATCTAATTGCATTTATAGTTTCCATGTGGCGCTGTGCAGCATCTTTGCCGATTTTACATTCACATTCCGTTTATGATGGTTTGGTGGCCCCAGAGGGCTCCTAATGTGTTCATCTCATCAAATAGACTATTCCAAGTGGTTTGGGGCCCAACGCACCCTTCTAATTGCGTTTAGACTTACCATTTGGTACTATTCAGCACTTTTATCGATTTTACACTCATATTCCATTAACTATGGTTTGGTGGCCTCAGAAGGCTCTTAATTTGCTCGTCTCATCAAATAGACCATTCCAAATGGTTCGGGGCCCAACGAACCCGTTTAATTGCATTAAGAGTTACCGTGTGGTACCGTGCAGCACTTTTACTGATTTTGTAATCATATTCCTTTTACTGTGGTTTGATAACCTCGAAATGCTCCTAATTTGTTCGCCTCATCAAATAGATTATTCCAAGGAATTTGGGGCCCAACGTATCCATCTAATAGCATTTGTAGTTTTCATGCCGCACCGTGCAACACTTTTGCCGAATTTACACTCATAATCCATTTACGATGGTTTAGTGGCCCCGAAAGGCTTCTAATTTGCTCGTCTCATCAAATAGACAATTCCAAGGAGTTTGGGGCACAACGCACATGTCTAATTACGTTTATAGTTGCCACGTGACACCGTGCAGTTCCTTTGCTGATTTTACAATCAAATTCCATTTACGATGGTTTGGTAACATCAGAAGACTCCTAATTTGCTTATCTCATCAAATAGACTATTCCAAGGAGTTTGGGGCCCAATGCACCCGTCTAATTGTGTTTGTAGTTGCCATGTGGCATCGTGCGACACCCTTATCGTTTTTGCAATAATATTCTGTTTATGATGGTTTGGCGGCCTCAGAATGCTCCTAATTTTCTCATCTCTTCAAATACACTATTCAAAGGCGTTTGGGGTCCAACGCACCCATCTAATTTCATTTAGAGTTGCCGTGTGGCACCGTTAAGCACTTTTTCGGATTTTGCACTCATATTCCATTTATTGAGGTTTGGTGGCCCTAATAGGCTCCTTATTTGCTCGTCTCATCAAATAGACAATTCCAAGGGGTTTAGGGCACAACGCACCCGTCTAATCGCGTTTAGAGTTGCTGCGTGGACCATTCAGTACGTTTGCCGATTTGGCAATCATATTCCATTAGCTGTTGTTTGGTGGCCCCGAAAGGCTACTAATTTACTGGTCTCAACAAATAGACCATTCCAAGGAGTTTAGTGCCCAACGAACTCGTTTAATTGCGTTAAGAGTTACTGTACGGCACCGTGCAGCACTTTTACCGATTTTGCACTCATATTCCATTTATTACGCTTTGGTGGCCCCGAAAGGCTCCTTATTTGCTCGTCTCATGAAATACACCATTCCAAGGGGTTTGGCGCACAAAGCACCCGTCTAATTGCGTTTAGCCGTGTGGCACCGTTCAACACTTTACCGATTTTGTACTCATATTCCATTTACTGAGGTTTGGAGCCCTAATAGGTACCTAATTTGCTCGTCTCATCAAATAGACAATTCCAAGGGGTTTGGGGCACAACGCACCCGTCTAATTGCGATTCGAGTTGCCGCATGGCACCGTTCAGCACTTTTTCTGATTTTGCACTCATATTCCATTAACTGCGGTTTGGTGGTCCCGAAAGGCTCCTAATTTGCTCGTTTCATTAAATAGACCATTCCAAGGGGTTTGGGCCCCAACACACCCGTTCAATTGCGTTTAAAGTTGTCGTGTGGCATCGCTCAACACGTTTACCGATTTTGCACTCATATTCCATTTACTATTGTTTGGTGGCCCCAAAAGGCTCCTAATTTGCTAGTCTCAATAAATAGACCATTCCAAGGAGTTTAGTGTCCAACGAACTCATTTAATTGCGTTAAGAGTTACTGAGAGGCACCATGCTACTCTTTTACCGATTTTACACTTATATTCAATTTTGGTGGCCCCGAAAGGCTCCTAATTTACTCATCTCATCAAATAGACCATTCTAATGGGTTTGGGGCCCAACGCACCAGTCTAATTGCGTTTAGAGTTGCCGCATGGAACTGTTTAGAACTTTTACCGATTTTGCACTTATATTCCATTTACTATGGTTTGGTGGCCCCAGAAAACTCTTAATTTGTTCGTCTCATCAAATATATCATTCCAAGGGGCTTGGGGCCTAACGTAACTGTCTCATTTCATTAAGCATAGTCGTGCGGCACCGTGAAATACTTTTGCCGACTTTGCACTCAAATTCCGTTTACAATGGTTTCGTGGCCACGCACGGCACCTAATTTGCTCATCTCATAAAACAGACTATTACAAGGGGTTTGGCGCCCAACGCACCCATCTAATTGCGTTTAGAGTTACCGTGTGGCACGGTTCAAGACTTTTATCGATTTTGCATTCATATTCCATTTAGTGTGGTTTGGTGGCCCTGGAAGGCTCCTAATTTGTTCATCTCATCAAATAGACCATTCCAAGGGGTTTAGGGCCCAACGCACCAATCTCATTTTGTTTAGCATAGTCGTGCGGCATCATGAAACACTTTCACCGATTTTGCACTCATATTACATTTACTGTGGTTTGATGGCCCCAAAAGGATCCTAATTTGCTCGTTTCATGAAATAGACCTTTCGAAGGGGTTTGGTGATGAGAACAAAGAAGCATCACCAAATGATCCATTGCATGTTCCAGTTGGGCCAATTACAAGAGCAAGAGCTAAGAGGTTTAAAGAAGCACTTAATGGATTGGTTCAAGTGATTTGGGCTGATTTTAAAACAGTGGATTTCAAGATGGGCTCAAAAGAAGATCAAAGCTTAATCAATTTAATCAAAGCAATTAATGAGCCTGATTCTAGCTAATTTCTTGCCCATGAAGACTTTCCAATATGAAGATGATTCTTGGTTATAAAGACTTTCCATATGGGGATGATTTCATGCCAATTTCTTCAAGACAATTAGTTACCAATTTTATTATTTATTTTGCTGATTATAAGGGCTTGATTGCCTAATTAATTATTTCCTGTTATGCTACTTAGTATTTTGAGCTATATAAACCAATGTAACCCTAAAAGGCATTTAGTTGATGATTAATAATATTGGTGAGAGTATTCTCTTTGGTTCTTCATAGAACTTTTCGAACTTATCAGGATTTTCCTGTGGCATTCATCATAGACTTATCAATCAATTCTTCCATCATTGATTGTGGCGTCTTCACTATACCAAGGTTCTTGCTTCCATATAAGCAACGGGTTGAGGTTTTCCATACAAATCTGATTCTAGACGATCTTGGATCCTTACTTGATTCACGGGTTTCGTCAGTTCTTGGCGAGGTTCGTATCATTTGGGGCCCAACGCACCCATCTAATTGCGTTTAGAGTTGCCGTGTGGCACCGTTAAACACTTTTACTGATGTTGCACTCATATTTCATTTACTGTGGTTTGGTGGCCTCGGAATGCTCATAATTTGCTTGTCTCATCAAATAGCACATTCCGAGGGGCTTGGGGCCCAAAGCAACCGTCTCATTTTGTTTAGCATAGTCGTGTGGCACCGTGAAACATTTTTACCGACTTTACACTCGTATTCCATTTACTGTGGTTTCTTGGCCACGAAAGACTCCTAATTTGCTCGTTTCATCAAATAGACCTTTCGAAGGGGTTTGGGGCCCAATGCACCCATCTAATTGCGTTTAGAGTTGTCGTGTGGCGCCGTTCAACACTTTTACTGATTTTGCACTCATATTTCATTTACTGTGGTTTGGTGGCCCAGAAGGCTCCTAATTTGCTCGTCTCATCAAATAGACCATTCCGAGGGGCTTGGGGCCCAAAGCAACCGTCTCATTTTGTTTAGCATAGTCGTGTGGCACCATGAAACACTTTTACCGACTTTGCACTCATGTTCCATTTATGGTGGTTTCTTAGCCACGAAAGGAACCTAATTTGCTCATCTCATCAAATAGACCATTCGAAAGAGTTTAGAGCCTAACACACCCATTTAATTGCGTTTAAAGTTGCCGTGTGGCACCGTTCAACACGTTTACCGGTTGGGCAATCATATTCCATTAACTTTTGTTTGGTGGCCCCGAAAGGCTACTAATTTGCTGGTCTCAACAAATAAACCATTTCAAGGAGTTTAGTGCTCAACGAACTCGTTTAATTGCGTGAACAGTTACTGTGCGGCACCATGCAGCACTTTTACCGATTTTGCACTCATATTCCATTTATTGTGGTTTAGTGGCCCCGAAAGGCTCTTAATTGACTCGTCTAATGAAATATATCATGCCAAGGGGTTTTGCATGCAACGCACTCGTCTAATTGCATTTAGTGTTGTCGTGTGACACCGTTCAACACTTTACCGATTTTGCACTCATATTCCATTTACTGAGGTTTGGTGGCCCTAATAGGCTCCAAATTTGCTCGTCTCATCAAATAGACAATTCCAAGGGGTTTAGGACACAACTCACCTCTCTAATTGCGTTTCGAGTTGCCGTGTGGCACCGTTCAACACTTTTTTCAATTTTGCACTCATATTCCATTCACTGCGGTTTGGTGGCCCCGAATGGCTCTTAATTTGCTCGCCTCATCAAATAGACCATTCCAAGAGGTTTGGGCTCAATGATGGAAACCAAGATAGCGAGCATGGAGGACGACGAGACAATTGGACAATGAGACAATTAAAGACTACTGGGCTTAATCTTGAAGGCTTTAGGAGCTAAGTGAAGGCAATTGAAGTTAATTGGGCTTTAAATAATTTGGGCTGAGTTTATTTTAATTGTAATGGGTTTATAAATTGAGTTGGTCTATTTAATGTTATATTGGGTCTTAATTTATGTAATGGGCTGAACTGATATATTTAATTAACTTAAGCCTATGTTTAATTATTTTAAACCCATGAGTATAATTAGTAAACCCAAGTGTCAGGGGGCTAGGGTTTTATGTTATGTTTTATTTCTTTGCCTATAAAAAGGCTTGTAACCCTAAACAAACATAAGTTGAATAATGGAATGAATAGGCAGCCAATTGTGGTTAATTGAGAGAGAGTATTTTCTCCTCTATTCTTCTATGAACATGTGATCTTATCAAGTTTTGCTTGTGGCGATCAAACCATGACTTATCTCTCACCTTTTCACCTATGTCTTGGGAGTGGCGTCAATATCCTTCTATTATAATTTTGGTTCTTGATTGAGTTCTAATCATTGGGTCAAAATTCTTTATAACTTTGGTTTCTTGATTGACATATAATCAATGGGTCAAAATTTTTATTTTATAAGCATGTTTTAATCTTTCTTGGGGTTGTGTTTCAATTTGCTTGTGGGTGTCGTATCGTTATATACGGGGTTCTCATCACTCAACCCACCCATCTAATTGCGTTTAGAGTTGCCGCGTGACACTATTAAGCACTTTTACCGATTTTGCACTCAGCTTCCATTTACTGTGTTTGGTGACCTCAGAAGGCTCCTAATTTGCTCGTCTTATCAAATATATCATTCCAAGGGGCTTGGGGCCCAACGTAACCGTCTCATTTCATTTACCATAGTCATGCGGCACCGCGAAATACTTTTATCGACTTTGCACTCGAATTCCATTTACAGTGGTTTCGTGGCCACAGAAGGCACCTAATTTGCTCATCTCATCAAATAGTCCATTCAAAGGCATTTACGTTTAGAGTTGCCGTATTACATAGTTCAACACTTTTACCGATTTTGCACTCATATTCCATTTACTGTGGTTTGATGACCGCGGAAGGCTCTTAATTTGCTCGTCTCAACAAATAGACCATTCCAAGAGACTTGGGGGCCCAACGCACCAATCTCATTTTGTTTAGCATAGTCGTGCGGCACGGTGAAACACTTTCACCGATTTTGCACTCATATCCCATTTACGATAGTTTGTGAAGGAAACCAAGGAAGCAAGCCTAATGATCCTTTGAGCATCAACGGAGGACCTATGATAAGGGCTAGAGCTAAGAGAATGAATGAGGCATTAAATGGGCTAATTCAAGAGATTTGGGCCAAGAGTCTTGCGCAACAAGGATTGGATGATATGGAAAAGACACCAAGGCTTCAAAACATGATTCAAGTCTAAGATCATAAAGATTGAAGGCTTGGGTGGCTATTTGAAGGCAAATTGGGCTGGTTTCATTTGTTTGTATTAATTTGGGCTTAATTTGTCTTGTGGGCTGGTTTAATTAAGTTAGTTTATTTAATTAGTTTGTGAAGTATTAAACTTTGATAATATTGGGCTTTTATTTGTTTTATTTCGTGATGGGTTATTAGGTTACGTATGAGACTGTCAAATTTAGTTATTTTAAGCCCAAACTTAGCTTTTTCAAGCCCAAGTGGGGTGTACGAAGGGGCTAGGGCGTCCAAGAGATGTTTAGAAGTTAGGGTTTCATTTATTTAGCCTATAAAAGGCCTTGTAAACCTCATAAACGAGATTAGCCAATTTTATGAATGAAATATCAGTTTTCTCTCTTTGTTCTTGAATAACTGTGAGAATTTATCAATGGTTGATTCTTAAATTATCAACTTGACTTATCTCCATCATTCTTCTCTTGTTCTTGGGAGTGACGTCTTTATTATCTTGGTTCGTGGTTCGCTAATCATTGGGTCAAGGTACTTTCTTTTTATTTTCTTTTATTCATTCATGAATTAAACTTTCTTGAGGTTGTTGATTCAAATTGCTTATGGGTGTCGTATCATATATATATACGGGATTCTCATCATTTGGTATCAGAGCTTTAGGTTAATTAATTTGAGATTTATTTCACAAAAAAAAAGGTCAGACCTGTTTATCTTCTTTCTTGTCATATTGGTACTGTTCACGTCATCTTGATTTGCAAGTTACTGTTCATGTATCTTTATTTTACGTTACTGTTCACACATCTTTATTTTACGTTACTGTTCATGTCATCACAAAAGGCAAAAGAAAAAAAAAGAAAAAAAAAAAAGAAAAGAAAGAAAAGAAAAATCTTAATTATAGGAAGTTGAGACTTTATTTCTTTTCTAGTTGGGCATCTTACATAAGGAAAGCATTTAAAGGGAGTCAATCTTATTTCTTTCCTTTTATATTTTTGTCTAAACAAAAGGAATCAATTTAAATTCCTTCCTATTTTGTTCTTGCCTAAACAAAGAAATTAAATTTATTTCTTTCCATTCTGGTCCTGTCTAAACAAAAAAATTAAATTTATTTTTTTCCATTCTGGTCTTGCTTAAATCAAGGGGGCAAATTTTTATCATTCCTAATTTAATTCCCATTGAAATCATCTAGTTTCCATTTGTTTCTTACTTTGACCATAATTAATTTCTTTTGTGCCTTTATTGTTTCTTAAGTGTCTTTCTTGTTTCCTTATTTCTTTTCATAAACGTGCGTTATTCTTTTGTCAAAGATTAGTCAAGGTGATTACTTTAAGGTTGACCTTGGTAGGTTGATTAGTTCCATAAAGAACTTAGAGACAAAACTTGAGTGTGGATAGGGAGTGTTGAGTTATATCACGAGTGTTGAGTAAAAACAAGAGTGACGAGTGATAAACACGTGAGGATTAGAGTGAAACATGTGAGGGAGTGTTGTGAGATTATGTCTTTCTAACATTCTTTGCAAGTTTCAATCATGTCTTCGAGTAATGAAAGAGATATTGAAGGAGGAGAAAAGATTGATGAGGCAAATGTGCTCAAAGCAATGCAGCAACAGTTTGAGAGAATGAATGTGGTGTTTGCGGATATTAGAGATCGATTGGAGAGACAAGATGAGGCCATAGCTAATTTGCAAAGAGGGCAACAAAGGAGGACTCCAGAATTACGTGGTGGTGATGATGAGTATGAGGATGACTTTGGGGAGTTCCATGGAGATGAATTAGAATTCGAAGATAATGCCTTCAATGCCCATAGGGACCGCTTTAGAGGTGGTAGAGGTGGACGTGGAGGTAGAGGTAATGGCAATAGGGATAATAGGAATTATGGGATTGGAAATGAGAGAGGAAGATGGAATGATAGACCGGATAGGGATCTTAGTAGCATAAAGATGAAAATACCCTCTTTCCAAGGGAAGATGGATCCCGATGTGTACCTTGAGTGGGAGAAACGGGTGGAGTTAGTTTTTGAGTGTCATAACTTTGCCGAGGAGAAGAAAGTGAAGCTAGCCGCAGCTGAGTTTGTGGATTATGCTGTAGTTTGGTGGGATCAGTTAGTGTTGAATAGAAGGAGAAATCGAGAGCGTCCTATAAACACTTGGGATGACATGAAAGCGTTATGAGGAGGCGATTTGTTCCTAGTTCGTACTATAGGGAGCTATACCAACGATTGACAGGTCTTACACAGGGTTCTAGGAGTGTAGAGGATTATTACAAGGAGATGGAGATAGCCATGGTTAGAGCCAATGTGTATGAAGATAGGGAGGCTACTATGGCTCGATTCTTGCAAGGGTTAAACAGGGACATTGCTAACATTGTGGAGTTGCAGCATTATGTCGAAGTGGAGGAAATGGTTCATATGGCCATGAAGGTGGAGAGGCAACTCAAGCGAAGGGGTACCATGTCACGGTATGGTAGTAATTCAGGTTCTACATCCTCGTGGAAGTCGACTTGGGGTAAAAAGGATGAAAAGACACCTTTCAAGCCTAAGGCTGAGGGTACTAAACCTAAGGAGGGTGGTGGTGGTCACGATAAGGGTAAGTCTGAGGAAAGTCAGAAGAGAAATAGGGACATTAAATGCTTTAAATGCTTAGGTAGGGGACATATCTCTTCTCAATGTCCTAATAAGCGAGTTATGATCTTGAGGGAAGATGGAGATGTAGAAACTGAAGGTGAGAGTGATGATGATGAGATGCCACCATTGGAAGACGCTAGTGATGTTGAGGTTGCGTATCCTGTAGATGGGAGATTGTTAGTGGCTAGGCGCACTTTGAGTGTGCAGGTGAAGGAAGGTGATGAGGTGCAACGTGAGAATATTTTCCATACTATATGTCATATCAAGAATAGAGTTTGCAGTATGATCATTGATGGGGGCAGTTGTACTAATGTTGCTAGCACTGAGTTAGTAGAGAAATTGAGCTTGACTACTTCTAAGCATCCTAAACCATACAGATTACAATGGTTGAATGATTGTGGAGAAGTTAAGGTGACGAAACAAGTGCTAGTATCATTTGCTATTGGTAGGTACAAAGATGAGGTGTTATGTGATGTTGTACCTATGCACGTAGGTCACTTGCTTTTGGGACGTCTATGGCAATATGATAGGAAAGTGACACATGATGGGTTTAAGAATAGATATTCTTTTACCAAGATGGACGAACAATCACTCTTGTGCCTTTAACACCTCAACAGGTGTATGAAGATCAAGTGAGAATAAGAGCGAGTGAGCAAAGGAAAGAGAGTGAGAGAAAAGGAGAGATTGAGAGTTCAAACACTAGTGAGGTTGAGAGAGAGAGTGACCAAACACTAGAGTATGAGCAAAGAAAAAGTGGGAAGATCGAGTGCAAAGGAGAGAATGAGAGAACAAAAAGTGAGAAAAAGAAAATGAGTGTTTATGCAAAAGAGAGTGATGTGAGGGCTGCTTTTCTAGCTAAGCAACAAATGTTTGTATTTTTGTACAAAGACACTTATTTTTCTAACTCTGACATTGGTGTTTCTTTGCCTAGTGTTGTTACAACTCTTTTGCAGGATTTCAAGATGTATTCCCTGAGGAGATGCCGGATGGATTGCCACCGAAGAGGGGAATAGAGCATCAAATTGACTTCATACCCGGAGCTTCAATTCCAAACCGTCCAGCTTATAGGAGCAATCCCGAGGAGACAAAAGAGCTTCAAAAGCAGGTTGAGGAGTTGTTAAAGAAGGGGTATGTGAGAGAGAGCATGAGTCCATGTGCCGTACCAGTTCTACTTGTACCTAAGAAGGATGGGACTTGGCGTATGTGCGTCGATTGCAGAGCTGTCAACAAAATTACAGTTAAGTATCAACATCCCATACCTAGATTAGATGACATGTTGGATGAGTTGCATGGATCTTGTGTGTTTTCTAAAATTGATTTGAAAAGTGGATACCATCAAATTAGAATGAAAGAAGAAGATGAGTGGAAAACTGCCTTTAAAACTAAACATGGTTTATATGAGTAGTTAGTAATGCCTTTTGGTTTAACTAATGCACCTAGTACTTTTATGAGGCTAATGAATCATGTTTCGCATTCTTTCATTGGAAAATTTGTTGTGGTCTACTTTGATGACATATTAGTGTACAACAAAAGCATAGATGAACATGTTAGGCATTTGCATTGTGTGCTTGATCTGTTAAGAAAAGAACATCTGTATGCTAATTTGAAAAAGTGTTCTTTTTGCACTGAAAAGATTGTGTTTTTGGGTTATGTTGTTTCATCAAAAGGGATAGAAGTAGATGAAGAAAATGTTAAGGCTATCAGGGAGTGGCCTATACCTAGGAATGTTAGTGAGGTGCGTAGTTTTCATGGGCTAGCTAGTTTTTATAGAAGATTTGTTAAAGATTTAAGTACCATCGCTGCACCGCTAACTGAGGTTGTGAAAAAGAGTGTGGGTTTCAAATGGGATAGTGAGCAACAACATGCATTTGATTTGATTAAGGATACATTGTGTTCTGAACCATTGCTTGCATTGCCTGATTTCTCTAAGACATTTGAGATAGAGTGTGATGCATCGGGGATAGGTATAGGGGCTGTTCTTATGCAAGATAGACGTCCTATAACTTATTTTAGTGAGAAACTAAGTGAAGCATCATTGAATTATCCTACTTATGATAAGGAGTTGTATGCTTTAGTTAGGGCCTTAGAAACTTGGCAACATTATTTGTGGCCTAAGGAATTTGTAATCCATACTGATCATGAGTCCTTAAAATTCTTGAAAGGACAAAGTAAGTTGAGTAGGAGGCATGCTAAATGGGTAGAGTTCGTAGAAACGTTTCCTTATGTGATTAAGTATAAACAAGGAAAGGAAAATGTTGTAGTTGATGCCTTATCTCGTAGGTATACTTTGATTTCTACTTTGAATGCAAGATTATTGGGTTTTGAGCATATTAAGGAATTGTATGTGAATGATCCTGATTTTGCTTCTGTGTATGTTGCATGTGAGAATACTGCTTTTGGGAAATTCTATAGGCATGAGGGATTTTTGTTTAGGGAGAATAGACTATGTATTCCTCAAGGGTCTATCAGAGAGTTGTTAGTTAGGGAAGCACATGGGGGTGGATTAATGGGACATTTTGGTGTTAGGAAAACTTTAGATGTGCTAGATGAGCATTTCTTTTGGCCGCACATGAAAAGAGATGTTGAGAGAGTTTGTGACAAGTGCATAACATGTAGACGGTCGAAGTCTAGGGCTTTACTGCATGGTTTGTCTACACCTTTGCCTATACCTAGTAAACCTTGGATTGATATTTCTATGGATTTTGTATTAGGTTTACCTATGTCCAAAAAGGGCCGAGATTCGGTATTTGTTGTGGTTGACAGGTTTTCGAAGATGGCTCACTTCATACCATGTCACAAGACTGACGATGCCACACACGTTGCTGATTTATTCTTCAAAGAGATTGTTCGACTTCATGGAGTGCCGAAGAGTATTGTTTCGGACCGAGATGTAAAGTTCTTGAAGCCATTTTTGGAGGACTTTATGGGGAAAGTTAGGAACAAAGCTATTATTTTCTATTACTTGCCATCCGTAAACCGATGGACAAACAGAGGTGGTTAACAGGACTTTGGGTACTTTGCTGCGTTCCATCATCGAAAAGAACTTGAAGAATTGGGAAGATTGCTTGCCACATGTAGAGTTTGCTTACAACAGGAGCATGCATTCGACTACTGGTTGTTCGCCATTTGAAGTTGTGTATGGCTTCAATCCACTTACTCCAATGGATTTGATACCTTTGCCAATTGAGGAAAGAGCGAACTTGGATGGGACGAAGAAAGCTGAATTTATTAGGCAATTACATGCAAAAGTTAGGCAACATATTGAGAGGAGGACTGAGCAATATGCTACGCAAGCTAACAAAGGGTGGAAGAAAGTTGTGTTCGAACCAGGAGATTGGGTTTGGATGCATATGCGCAAGGAGAGGTTTCCTGAGCAACGGAAATCTAAGTTGCAGCCACGTGGAGATGGTCCATTCCAAGTGCTTGAACGCATCAACGATAATACATCTAAGATAGACTTGCCAGGTGAGTATAATGTTAGTGCTACCTTTAATGTTTCTGATCTTTCTCCTTTTGATTTTGATGCAGGTGCAGATTTGAGGACAAATCCTTTTGAGGAGAGGGGGAATGATGGAAACCAAGGAAGCAAGCCTAATGATCATTTGAGCATCAATGGAGGACCTATGACAAGGGCTAGAGCTAAGAGAATGAAGAAGGCATTAAATGGGCTGATTCAAGAGATTTGGGCCAAAAGTCTTGCGCAACAAGGATTGGATGATATGGAAAAGACACCAAGGCTTCAAAACATGATTCAAGTCCAAGATCATAAAGATTGAAGGCTTGGGTGGCTATTTGAAGGCAAATTGGGCTGGTTTCATTTGTTTGTATTAATTTGGGCTTAATTTGTCTTGTGGGCTGGTTTAATTAAGTTAGTTTATTTAATTAGTTTGTTAAGTATTATACTTTGATAATATTGGGCTTTTATTTATTTTATTTTGTGATGAGTTATTAGGTTATGTATGAGACTGTCAAATTTAGTTATTTTAAGCCCAAACTTAGCTTTTTCAAGCCCAAGTGGGGTGTACTAAGGGGCTAGGGCGTCCAAGAGATGTTTAGAAGTTAGAGTTTCATTTATTTAGCCTACAAAAGGCCTTGTAAACCTCATAAACGAGATTAGCTAATTTTATGAATGAAATATCAGTTTTCTCTCTTTGTTCTTGAAGAACTGTGAGAATTTATCAAGAGTTGATTCTTGAATTATCAACTTGACTTATCTCCCTCATTCTTCTCTTGTTCTTGGGAGTGGCGTCTTTGTTATCTTGGTTCGTAGTTCGCTAATCATTGGGTCAAGGTACTTTCTTTTTTTTTTTCTTTTATTCATTCCTAAATTAAACTTTCTTGAGGTTGTTGATTCAAATTTCTTGTGGGTGTCGTATCATATATATACGGGGTTCTCATCAGTTTGGTGGCCCCAAAAGGCTCATAATTTCCTCGTTTCATCAAATAGACCTTCAGAAGGGGCTTGGGGCCCAACGCACCCATCTAATGACATTTAGAGTTGTCGTGCGGCACCTGATGGAAACCAAGATAGCGAGCATGGAGGACGACGAGACAATTGGACAATGAGACAATTAAAGACTATTGGGCTTAATCTTGAAGGCTTTGGGAGCTAATTGAAGGCAATTGGAGTTAACTGAGCTTTAAATAATATGAGTTGAAATTTATTTTAATTGTAATGGGGTTTTAAATTACGTTTAAACATTTAATTTTATGTTGGGTCTTAATTTATGTAATGGGCTGAGCTGACACATTTAATTAACTTAAGCCTATGTTTAATTATTTTAAACCCATGAGTATGTTTAGTGAGCCCAATTGTTAGGGGGCTAGGGTTTCATGCTAGGGTTTTATTTGTTTGCTTATAAAAAGGCTTGTAACCCTAAAGTTAAAAAAAAGTTGAATGGAATGAAGATGCAGCTTTGTGTTTTATTAAAAGAGTGAATTCTCTTTTGTTCATTGTTGAACATGTGATCTTATCAAACTATGCTTATGGCGATCAAACCATGACTTATCTCCCACATTCTCATCTATGTCTTGGGAGTGACATCAATATCCTTCATGATAATTTTGGTTCTTGATTGAGTTCTAATCATTGGGTCAAAGTTCTTTATAACTTTGGTTTCTTGATTGACATATAATCGATGGGTCAACATTTCATTTTTATGAACCTGTTTTAATCTTTCTTGGGGTTGTGTTTCAATTTGCTTGTGGGTGTCGTATCATTATATACAGGGTTCGCATCAGTTGGTATCAGAGCTTTGAGAATTAATTCAGGTTTGCTTATCCAATTTATTTGTTTATTTTTTTTTTTTTTTTTTAAAAAAGTCAAATCTGTTCATCTTTCGGTTATTGTTCACGTCACTATTTTGGTGCATTTTTGTTTTTCATCTTGATTTGTAAGTTACTGTTCACACATCTTGATTTGCAAAGTTACTGTTCACGTCATCACAAAAAGGAAAAAAAAAAAAAAAAAGGGAAAAAAGAAGATCTTAATTGGAGAAGATAGAAATTTTATTTTCTTCTTAATTAGGCATCCTACATTTAAGGAAACCTAAAATTTGAGGAATAAATTTTATATTCTTCCTCTTATGTTCTTGTCAGAATTAAAAGAGTCAAATTATTTCTTTCCTTTTATACTCTTGCCTAAATAAAAGGAGTCAACTTTCAGTTTCTTTCCTTTTTTATTCTTGCTTAAATAAAGAAATCAACTTTATTTCCTTTCCATTCTGGTCTGACCTAAATCAAGAAGGCAAACTTTATTTCCTTCCTAATTACTTCCTTGAAATCATCTTGTTTCCATTTGTGTATCACTTTGACCACAATTAATTCCTTTTTGTGTCTACATTGTTTCTTGAATGTCTTTCTTATTCCATTATTTCCTTTCATAAATGTGTACCTTTCTTGTTGAGATTAGTCAAAAGTGATTACTTCAAGAGTGATGAGTGATAAACACGTGAGAATTAGAGTAAAACACGTGAGGGAGTGTGTGAGATTCGTTTTTTTTTTAACATTCTTTCAGGTGTCAAGAACGTAATCAGACAATGATGTAGATGAGTCACGATTTGAGGACAAATCGTCTTGAGGAAAGAGGGAATGATGGAAACCAAGATAGCGAGCATGGAGGACGACGAGACAATTGGACAATGAGACAATTAAAGACTATTGGGCTTAATCTTGAAGGGTTTGGGAGCTAATTGAAGGCAATTGGAGTTAACTGAGCTTTAAATAATATGGGCTGAAATTTATTTTAATTGTAATGGGGTTTTAAATTAAGTTAGAACATTTAATTTTATGTTGGGTCTTAATTTATGTAATGGGTTGAGCTGACACATTTAATTAACTTAAGCCCATGTTTAATTATTTTAAACCCATGAGTATGTTTAGTGAGCCCAATTGTTAGAGGGCTAGGGTGTCATGCTAGGGTTTTATTTGTTTGCTTATAAAAAGGCTTGTAACCCTAAAGTTAAAAAAAAGTTGAATGGAATGAAGATGCAGCTTTGTATTTTATTGAGAGAGTGAATTCTCTTTTGTTCATTGTTGAACATGTGATCTTATCAAGCTATGCTTATGGAGATCAAACCATGACTTATCTCCCACATTCTCATCTATGTCTTAGGAGTGGCGTCAATATCCTTCTTGATAATTTTGATTCTTGATTGAGTTCTAATCATTAGGTCAAAGTTCTTTATAACTTTGGTTTCTTAATTGACATATAATCAATGGGTCAACATTTCATTTTTATGAACCTGTTTTAATCTTTTTTGGGGTTGTGTTTCAATTTGCTTGTGGGTGTCGTATCGTTCTATACGGGGTTCGCATCAGCACCGTTCAACACTTTTACCGATTTTGCACTCACATTCCATTTACTGTGGTTTGGTGGCCCCGGAAGACTCCTAATTTGCTCATCTCATCAAATAGACCATTCCAAGAGGCTTGGGGCCCAACACAACCGTCTCATTTTATTTAACATAGCCGTGCGGCACCGTGAAACACTTTTACCGACTTTGCACTCGTATTCCATTTACGGTGGGTTCTTGGCCACGGAAGGAACCTAATTTGCTCATCTCATTAAATAGACTATTCCAAAGGGTTTGGGACCTAACACACCCGTTTAATTGCGTTTAAAGTTGCCGTGTGACATCGTTCAGCACATTTACCGATTTTGCACTCATATTCCATTTCCTGTTGTTTGGTGGCCCCGAAAGGCTACTAATTTGTTGGTCTCAACAAATAGACTATTCCAAGGAGTTTAGTGCCCAACGAACTCGTTTAATTGCATTAAGAGTTATTGTGTGGCACGGTGATGGAAACCAAAGAAGCAAGTCTAATGATCCTTTGAGCATCAATGGAGGGCCTATGACAATAGCTAGAGCTAAAAGAATGAAGGAAGCATTAAATGGGTTGATTAAAGAGATTTGGGCCAAGAGTCTTACACAACAAGGATTGGACGACATGGAAAGGACACCAAGGCTTCAAAATATGATTCAAGTTCAAGATCATAAATATTGAAGGCTTGGGTGGCTATTTGAAGGCAAATTGGGCTGGTTTCATTTGTTTGTATTAATTTGGGCTTAATTTGTCTTGTGGGCTAGTTTAATTAAGTTAGTTTATTTAATTAGTTTGTTAAGTATCAAACTTTGATTACATTGGGCTTTTATTTACTTATTTCGTGATGGGTCATGGGTTTAAGTTTTAAGCTGTCAAATTTTATTATTTTAAGCCCAAACTTAGTTATTTCAAGCCCAAGTGGGGTGTATTAGGGTGTTAGGGCGTCCAAGTGATGTTTAGAAGCTAGAGTTTTATTTATTTTGCCTATAAAAGGCCATGTAACCCTCATAAACGGGATTAACCAATTTTATGAATGAAATATCAGTTTTCTCTCTTTGTTCGTGAAGAATTATGAGAATTTATTAAGGATTGATTCTTGAATTATCAACTTGACTTATCTCCCTCATTCTTCTCTTGTTCTTAGGAGTGGCGTCTTTGTTATCTTGGTTCGTGGTTCGCTAATCATTGGGTCAAGGTACTTTCTTTTTATTTTCTTTTATCCATTCCTGAATTAAACTTTCTTGGGGTTATTGATTCAAATTGCTTGTGGGTGTCGTATTATATATATACGGGGTTCTCATCATTTGGTATCAGAGCTTTAGGTTAATTAATGCGGGATTTATTTCACAAAAAAAAAAATAATAATCAGATCTATTCATTTGTTCGGTTACTGTTCACGTGACAATTTTTGTGTGTTTTTGTTGTTCATCTTGATTTACAATTACTGTTCACGTCATCTTTGTTTGGCAAATTACTGTTCACGCATCTTTTTTTTACGTTACTGCTCACGTCATCACAAAAGGCCAAAAAAAAAAAAAAAAACAGAAGAAAAAAAAAAGAGAGCATAAAAAAAATCCAGAAAAAAAAAAAAAAAAAAGAAAATCTTAATTATAGGAAGTTGACACTTTATTTCCTTTCTTGTTGGGCATCTTACATAAGGAAAGCATTTAAAGTCAATCTTATTTCTTTCCTTTTATATTTTTGCCTAAACAAAAGGAATCAATTTAATTAATTCCCTTCCTATTTTGCTCTTGCCTAAACAAAAAAATTAAATTTATTTCTTTCCATTCTGGTCTTGCTTAAATCAAGGGGGCAAATTTTTATCATTCCTAATTTAATTTCCATTGAAATCATCTTGTTTCCATTTGTTTCTTACTTTGACAATAATTAATTTCTTTTTGTTTATTGTTTCTTAAGTGTCTTTCTTGTTTCCTTATTTCTTTTGTGCCTTTATTGTTTCTTAAGTGTCTTTCTTGTTTCCTTATTTCTTTTGTGCCTTTATTATTTCTTAAGTGTCTTTCTTGTTTCCTTATTTCCTTTGTGCCTTTATTGTTTCTTAAGTGTCTTTCTTGTTTTCTTATTTCTTTTCATAAACGTGTGTTATTCTTTTGTCAAAGATTAGTCAAGGTGATTATTTTAAGGTTGACCTGGGTAGGTTGATTAGTTCCATAAAGAACTTAGAGACAAAACTTGAGTGTGGACAGGGAGTGTTGAGTTAGATTATGAGTGTTGAGTAAAAACAAGAGTGACGAGTGTTAAACACGTGAGGATTAGAGTGAAACATGTGAGGGAGTGTTGAGGATTATTTCTTTCTAACATTTTTTGCAGGTTTCAATCATGTCTTCGAGTAATGAAAAAGATATTGAAGGAGGAGAAAAGATTGAGGCAAATGTGCTCAAAGCAATGCAGCAACAATTTGAGAGAATGAATGTGGTGTTTGGAGATATTAGAGATCGATTGGAGAGACAAGATGAGGCCATAGCTAATTTGCAAAGAGGGCAACAAAGGAGGACTCCAGAATTACGTGGTGGTGATGATGAGTATGAGGATGACTTTAGGGTATTCAATGGAGATGAATTAGAATTCGAAGATAATGTCTTTAATGCCCATAGGGACCGCTTTAGAGGTGGTAGAGGTGGACGTGGAGGTAGAGGTAATGGCAATAGGGATAATAGGAATTATGGGATTGGGAATGAGAGATGAAGATGGAATGATAGATATGATAGGGATCTTAGTACCATAAAGATGAAAATACCTTCTTTCCAAGGGAAGATGGATCCCGATGTGTTCCTTGAGTGGGAGAAACGGGTGGAGTTGGTTTTTGAGTGCCATAACTTTGCCGAGGAGAAGAAAGTGAAGCTAGCCGCAGCCGAGTTTGTGGATTATGCTGTAGTTTGGTGGGATCAATTAGTGTTGAATAGAAGGAGAAATCGAGAGCGTCCTATAAACACTTGGGATGACATGAAAGCTGTTATGAGGAGGCGGTTCGTTCCTAGTTCGTACTATAAGGAACTATACCAACGATTGGCAGGTCTTACACAGGGTTCGAAGAGTGTAGAGGATTATTACAAGGAGATGGAGATAGCCATGGTTAAAGCCAACGTGTATGAGGATGGAGAGGCTACTATGGCTCGATTCTTGCAAGGGTTGAACAGGGACATTGCCAATATTGTGGAGTTGCAACATTATGTTGAAGTGGAGGAAATGGTTCATATGGCCATGAAGGTGGAGAGGCAACTCAAGCGAAGGGGTACCATGTCACGGTATGGTAGTAATTCAGGTTCTACATCCTCGTGGAAGTCGACTTGGGGTAAAAAGGATGAAAAGACACCTTTCAAGCCTAAGGCCGAGGGTACTAAACCTAAGGAGGGTGGTGGTAGTCACGATAAGGGCAAGAATGAGGAAAGTCAGAAGAGAAATAGGGACATTAAATGCTTTAAATGCTTAGGTAGGGGACATATCTCTTCTCAATGTCCTAATAAGCGAGTTATGATCTTGAGGGAAGATGGAGATGTAGAAACTGAAGGTGAGAGTGATGATGATGAGATGCCACCATTGGAAGACGCTAGTGATGTTGAGGTTGCGTATCTTGTAGATGGGAGATTGTTAGTGGCTAGGCGCGCTTTGAGTGTGCAGGTGAAGGAAGGTGATGAGGTGCAACGTGAGAATATTTTCCATACTAGATGCCATATCAAGGATAGAGTTTGCAGTTTGATCATTGATGGGGGTAGTTGCACTAATGTTGCTAGCACTAAGTTAGTAGAGAAATTGAACTTACTTACTTCTAAGCATCCTAAACCATACAGATTACAATGGTTGAATGATTGTGGAGAAGTTAAGGTGACGAAACAAGTGCTAGTATCATTTGCTATTGGTAGGTACAAAGATGAGGTGTTATGTGATGTTGTACCTATGCACGCAGGTCACTTGCTTTTGGGACGTCCATGGCAATATGATAGGAAAGTGACACATGATGGGTTTAAGAATAGATATTCTTTTACCAAGGATGGACGAACGATCACTCTTGTGCCTTTAACACCTCAACAGGTGTATGAAGATCAAGTGAGAATAAGAGTGAGTGAGCAAAGGAAAGAGAGTGAGAGAAAAGGAGAGATTGAGAGTTCAAACACTAGTGAGGTTGAGAGAGAGAGTGACCAAACACTAGAGTATGAGCAAAAGAAAAGTGGGAAGGTCGAGTGCAAAGGAGAGAATGAGAGAACAAAAAGTGAGAAAAAGAAAATGAGTGTTTATGCAAAAAGGAGCGATGTGAGATCTGCTTTTCTAGCCAAGCAGCAAATGTTTGTACTTTTGTACAAAGACACTTATTTTTCTAACTCTGACATTGGTGTTTCTTTGCCTAGTGTTGTTACAACTCTTTTGCAGGAATTCAAGGATGTATTCCCTGAGGAAATGCCGGATGGATTGCCACCGAAGAGGGGAATAGAGCATCAGATTGACTTCATACCCGGAGCTTCAATTCCAAACCATCCAGCTTATAGGAGCAATCCCGAGGAGACAAAGGAGCTTCAAAAGCAGGTTGAGGAGTTGTTAAAGAAGGGGTATGTGAGGGAGAGCATGAGTCCATGTGCCGTACCAGTTCTACTTGTACCTAAGAAGGATGGGACTTGGCGTATGTGCGTCGATTGCAGAGCTGTCAATAAAATTACAGTTAAGTATCGACATCCCATACCTAGATTAGATGACATGTTGGATGAGTTGCATGGATCTTGTGTGTTTTCTAAAATTGATTTGAAAAGTGGATACCATCAAATTAGAATGAAAGAATGAGATGAGTGGAAAATTGCCTTTAAAACTAAACATGGTTTATATGAGTGGTTAGTAATGCCTTTTGGTTTAACTAATGCACCTAGTACTTTTATGAGGCTAATGAATCATGTTTTGCGCTCTTTCATTGGAAAATTTGTTGTGGTCTACTTTGATGACATATTAGTGTACAGCAAGAGCATAGATGAACATGTTAGGCATTTGCATTATGTGCTTGATGTGTTAAGGAAAGAAAAGTTGTATGCTAATTTGAAAAAGTGTTCATTTTGCACTGAAAATGTTGTGTTTTTGGGCTATGTTGTTTCATCAAGAGAGATAGAAGTAGATGAAGAAAAGGTTAAGGCTATTAGGGAGTGGCCTATACCTAGGAATGTTAGTGAGGTGGTTTTCATGGGCTAGCTAGTTTTTATAGAAGATTTGTTAAAGATTTTAGCACCATCACTGCACCGCTAACTGAGGTTGTCAAAAAAATTTTGAGTTTCAAATGGGGTAGTGAGCAACAACATGCATTTGATTTGATTAAGGATACATTGTGTTCTGCACCATTGCTTGCATTGCCTAATTTCTCTAAGACATTTGAGATAGAGTGTGATGCATCAGGGATAGGTATAGGGGCTGTTCTTATGCAAGATAGGCGTCCTATAGCTTATTTTAGTGAGAAACTAAGTGGAGCATCATTGAATTATCCTACTTATGATAAGGAGTTGTATGTTTTAGTTAGGGCCTTAGAAACTTGGTAACATTATTTGTGGCCTAAGGAATTTGTAATCCATACTGATCATGAGTCCTTAAAATTCTTGAAAGGACAAAGTAAGCTGAGTAGGAGGCATGCTAAATGGGTAGAGTTCATAGAAACGTTTCCTTATGTGATTAAGTATAAGCAAGGAAAGGAAAACGTTGTAGTTGATGCCTTATCTCCTAGGTATACTTTGATTTCTACTTTGAATGCAAGATTATTGGGTTTTGAGCATATTAAGGAATTGTATGTGAATGATCCTGATTTTGCTTCTGTGTATGTCGCATGTGAGAATACTGCTTTTGGTAAATTCTATAGGCATGAGGGATTTTTGTTTAGGGAGAATAGACTATGTATTCCTCAAGGGTCTATCAGAGAGTTATTAGTTAGGGAAGCACATAGGGGTGGATTAATGGGACATTTTGGTGTTAGGAAAACTTTAGATGTGCTAGATGAGCATTTCTTTTGGCCGCACATGAAAAGAGATGTTGAGAGAGTTTGTGATAAGTGCATAACATGTAGACGGTCAAAGTCTAGGGCTTTACCGCATGGTTTGTATACACCTTTGCCTATACCTAGTGAACCTTGGATTGATATTTCTATGGATTTTGTATTGGGTTTACCTAGGTCCAAAAAGGGCCGAGATTCGGTATTTGTTGTGGTTGACAGGTTTTCGAAGATGGCTCACTTCATACCATGTCACAAGACTGACGATGCCACACATGTTGCTGATTTATTCTTCAAGGAGATTGTTCGACTTCATGGAGTGCCAAAGAGTATTGTTTCGGACCGAGATGCAAAGTTCTTGAGTCATTTTTGGAGGACTTTGTGGGGAAAGTTAGGAACAAAACTATTGTTTTCTACTACTTGCCATCCGCAAACCGATGGACAAACGAAGGTGGTTAACAAGACTTTGGGTACCTTGCTACGTTCCATCATCCAAAAGAACTTGAAGAATTGGGAAGATTGCTTGCCACATGTAGAGTTTGCTTACAACAGGAGCATGCATTCGACATTGGTTGTTCGCCGTTTGAAGTTGTGTATGGCTTCAATCCACTTACTCCAATGGATTTGATACCTTTGCCAATAGAGGAAAGAGCGAACTTGGATGGGACGAAGAAAGCTGAGTTTGTTAGGCAATTACATGCAAAAGTAAGGCAACATATTGAGAGGAGGACTAAGCAATATGTTACTCAAGCTAATAAAGGACGAAAGAAAGTTGTGTTCGAACCAGGAGATTGGGTTTGGGTGCATATGCGTAAGGAGAGGTTTCCTGAGCAACGGAAATCTAAGTTGCAGCCACGTGGAGATGGTCCATTCCAAGTGCTTGAGCGCATCAAGGATAATGCATACAATATAGACTTACCAGGTGAGTATAATGTTAGTGCTACCTTTAATGTTTCTGATCTTTCTTCTTTTGATTTTGATACAGGTGCAGATTTGAGGACAAATCTTTTTGAGGAGAGAGGGAATGATGGAAACCAAAGAAGCAAGTCTAATGATCCTTTGAGCATCAATGGAGGGCCTATGACAAGAGCTAGAGCTAAAAGAATGAAGGAAGCATTAAATGGGCTGATTCAAGAGATTTGGGCCAAGAGTCTTGCGCAACAAGGATTGGACGACATGGAAAGGACACCAAGGCTTCAAAATATGATTCAAGTTCAAGATCATAAATATTGAAGGCTTGGGTGGCTATTTGAAGGCAAATTGGGCTGGTTTCATTTGTTTGTATTAATTTGGGCTTAATTTGTCTTATGGACTGGTTTAATTAAGTTAATTTATTTAATTAGTTTGTTAAGTATCAAACTTTGATTACATTGGGCTTTTATTTACTTATTTCGTGATGGGTCATGGGTTTAAGTTTTAAGCTGTCAAATTTTATTATTTTAAGCCCAAACTTAGTTAATTTAAGCCCAAGTGGGGTGTATTAGGGTGTTAGGGCGTCCAAGTGATGTTTAGAAGCTAGGGTTTTATTTATTTTGCCTATAAAAGGTCATGTAACCCTCATAAACGGGATTAGCCAATTTTATGAATGAAATATCAGTTTTCTCTCCTTGTTCTTAAAGAACTGTAAGAATTTATCAAGGATTGATTCTTGAATTATCAACTTGACTTATCTCCCTCATTCTTCTCTTGTTCTTGGGAGTGGCGTCTTTGTTATCTTGGTTCGTGGTTCGCTAATCATTGGGTCAAGGTACTTTCTTTTTATTTTCTTTTATCCATTCCTGAATTAAACTTTCTTGGGGTTATTGATTCAAATTGCTTGTGGGTCTCGTATCATATATATACGGGGTTCTCATCACACCGTGCAGCACTTTTGCCGATTTTACACTCATATTCCATTTACTGTGGTTTGGTGGCCGCAGAAGGCTTTTAATTTGCTCGTCTCAACAAATAGACCATTCCAAGAGGTTTGGAGCCCAACGCACTAATCTCAGTTTGTTTAGCATAGTCGTGCGGCACGGTGAAACACTTTCACCAATTTTGCACTCATATCCCATTTACAATGGTTTGGTGGCCCCGAAAGGCTCCTAATTTCTTCGTTTCATCAAATAGACCTTCAGAAGAAGCTTGGGGCCCAACGCACCCATCTAATGGCATTTAGAGTTGCCGTGTGGCACCGTTCAACACTTACCGATTTTGCACTCAAATTCCATTTACTATGGTTTGGTGGCCCCAGAAACTTCTAATTTGTTCATCTCATCAAATAGACCATTCAAGGGGTTTGGGGCCCAACGCAACCGTCTAATTTCATTTAGCATAGCCGTGTGGCACCGTGAAACACTTTTACTGACTTTGCCCTCGTATTCCATTTACGTGGTTTCTTAGCCATGAAAGGAACCTAATTTGCTCATCTCATTAAATAGACTATTACAAAGGGTTTGGGACCTAACACACCCGTTTAATTGCGTTTAAAGTTACCGTTTGACATCGTTCAGCACATTTACCGATTTTGCACTTATATTCCATTTACTGGTTTGGTGGCCTCGAAAGGCTACTAATTTGTTGGTCTCAACAAATAGACCATTCCAAGGAGTTTAATGCCCAACGAACTCGTTTAATTGCGTTAAGAGTTATTGTGTGGCACCATGCAACATTTTACCGATTTGCAATCATATTCCATTTACTTTCGTTTGGTGGCCGCAGAAGGCTCTTAATTTGCTCGTCTTAACAAATAGACCATTCCAAGAGGCTTGGAGCCCAACGCACCAATCTCGGTTTGTTTAGCACAGTCGTGCGGCACGGTGAAACACTTTCACCGATTTTACACTCATATCCCATTTACGATGGTTTGGTGGCCCCGAAAGGCTCCTAATTTCCTTGTTTCATCAAATAGACCTTCAGAAAGGGCTTAGGGCCCAACGCACCCATCTAATTGCGTTTAGAGTTGCCGTGTGCATCGTTCAACACTTTTACCGATTTTGCACTCATATTCATTTACTGTGGTTTGGTGGTCCCGGGAGGCTCCTAATTTGCTCATCTCATCAAATAGACCATTCCAAGGGGCTTGGGGCCCAACGCAACCGTCTCATTTTATTTAGCATTACCGTGCGGCACCGTGAAACACTTTTACCGGCTTTGCACTCGTATTCCATTTACGGTGGTTTCTTGGCCACGGAAGGTACCTAATTTGCTCATCTCATTAAATAGACTATTCCCAAGGGTTTGGAACCTAACACACCCATTTAATTGCGTTTAAAGTTGCCGTGTGACATCGTTCAACACATTTACCGATTTTGCACTCATATTCCATTTACTGTTGTTTGGTGGCCCCAAAAGGCTACTAATTTGTTGGTCTCAACAAATAGACCATTCCAAGGAGTTTAGTGCCCAACGAACTTGTTTAATTGCGTTAAGAGTTATTGTGCGGCACCGTACAAGCACTTTATCGATTTACACTCATATTCCATTTACTTTTGTTTGGTGGCCGCGGAAGGCTCATAATTTGCTCGTCTCAACAATAGACCATTCCAAGAGGCTTGGAGCTCAACACACCAATCTCGGTTTTTTTAGCATAGTCGTGCGGCACGGTGAAACACTTTCACCGATTTTGCACTCATATACCTTTTACGATAGTTTGGTGGCCCCCGAAGGCTCCTAATTCCTCGTTTCATCAAATAGACTTCAGAAGGGGTTTGGGTCCAACACACCCATCTAATTGCGTTTAGAGTTGCCATGTGGCACCGTTAAACACTTTTACCGATTTTGCACTCACTTCCATTTACTGTGATTTGGTGGCCCCGGAAGGCTCCTAATTTACTCTCTCATCAAACAGACCATTCCAAGGGGCTTGGGGCCCAACGCAACTGTCTCATTTTATTTAGCATAGCTGTGCGGCATCGCGAAACACTTTTATCGACTTTGCACTCATATTCCATTTACGGTAGTTTCTTGGCCACGGAAGGAACCTAATTTGCTCATCTTATTAAATAGACTATTCCAATGGGTTTGGGACCTAACACACCCGTTTAATTGCGTTAAAGTTGTCGTGTGACATCGTTCAGCACATTTACCGATTTTGCACTCATATTCCATTTACTGTTGTTTGGTGGCCTCGAAAGGCTACTAATTTGTTGGTCTCAACAAATAGACCATTCCAAGGAGTTTAGTGCCCAACGAACTCGTTTAATTGCGTTAAGAGTTATTGTGCGGCACCGTGCAGCACTTTTACCGATTTGCACTTATATTCCATTACTTTCGTTTTGTGGCGCGGAAAGCTCTTAATTTGCTCGTCTCAACAAATAGACCATTCCAAGAGGCTTGGAGCCCAACGCACCAATCTCGGTTTGTTTAGCATAGTCATGCAGCACGGTTAAACACTTTCACCGATTTTGCACTCATATTCCGTACGATGGTTTGGTGGCCCCGAAAGGCTTTAATTTGCTTGTTTCATCAAATAGACCTTCAGAAGGGGCTTGGGGCCCAACACACCCATATAATTCGTTTAGAGTTGCCGTGTGGCACCGTTCAACACTTTTTACCGATTTTGCACTCACATTCCATTTACTCTGGTTTGCTGGCCCGAAAGGCTCCTAATTTGCTCATCTCATCAAATAGACCATTCCAAGGGGCTTGGGGCCCAACGCAACCGTCTCATTTTATTTAGTATAGCCGTGTGGCACCGTGAAACACTTTTACCGGCTTTGCACTCGTATTCCATTTGCGGTGGTTTCTTGGCCATGGAAGGAACCTAATTTGCTCATCTCATTAAATAGACTATTCCAAAGGGTTTGGGACCTAACACACCCGTTTAATTGCGTTTAAGTTGTCGTGTGACATCGTTCAGCACATTTACCGATTTTGCACTCATATTCCATTTACTGTTGTTTGGTGGCCCCGAAAGGCTACTAATTTGTTGGTCTCAACAAATAGATCATTCCAAGGAGTTTAGTGTCCAACGAACTCGTTTAATTGCGTTAAGAGTTATTGTGCGGCACCGTGCAGCACTTTTACCGATTTTGCACTCATATTCCATTTACTTTCGTTTGGTGGCCGCGGAGGGCTCTTAATTTGCTCGTCTCAACAAATAGACAATTCCAAAAGGCTTGGAGCCCAACGCACCAATCTCGGTTTTTTTAGCATAGTCGTGCGGCACGGTGAAATACTTTCACCGATTTTGCACTCATATCCCATTTACGATGGTTTGGTGGCCCCGCAAGGCTCCTAAGTTTCCCCTTTCATCGTATAGATAGATTTCGAAGGGGGCTTGGGCCTAACACACCCATCTAATTGCGTTTAGAGTTGTTGTGTGGCACCGTTAAACACTTTTACCGATTTTGCACTCACATTCCATTTACTGTGGTTTGGTGGCCTCGGAATGCTCCTAATTTGCTCATCTCATCAAATAGACCATTCCAAGGGGTTTGGGGCTCAACGCAACCGTCTCATTTTATTTAGCATAGTCGTGCGGCATCGTGAAACACTTTTACCAGCTTTGCACTCGTATTCCATTTACGGTGGTTTCTTGGCCACGGAAGGAACCTAATTTGCTCATCTCATTAAATAGACTATTCCAAAGGGTTTGAGACCTAGCACACCCGTTTAATTGCGTTTAAAGTTGCCGTGTGACATCGTTCAGCACATTTACCGATTTTGCACTCATATTTCATTTACTGTTATTTGGTGGCCCCGAAAGGCTACTAATTTGTTGGTCTCAACAAATAGACCAATCCAAGGAGTTTAG
>CM034461.1:23653836-23690650 GCA_019925255.1 Litchi chinensis | reverse complement strand
CTAACCACAGTAAACGGAATATGAGTGCAAAATCGGCAAAAGTGATGCACGGTGCATAACGGCAACTCTAAACGAAACTAGACAAGTCCGTTGGGCACCAAACCTCTCGAAATGGTGTATATGATGAGACGAGCAAATTAGGAGCCTTCCGTGTCACCTAACCACAGTAAACGGAATATGAGTGCAAAATCGGCAAAAGTGATGCACGGTGCATAACGGCAACTCTAAACGAAACTAGATGGGGTCGTTGGGCACCAAACCTCTCGAAATGGTGTATGATGAGACGAGCAAATTAGGAGCCTTCCGGTGTCACCTAACCACAGTAAACGAAATATGAGTGCAAAAATCGGTAAAGTGATGCACGGTGCATAACGGCAACTCAAACGAAACTAGTTATGGCCGTTGTGCACCAAACCTCTCGAAATGGTGTATATGATGAGACGAGCAAATTAGGAGCCTTCCGGTGTCACCTAACCACAGTAAACGAATATGAGTGCAAAATCGGCAAAAGTGATGCACGGTGCATAACGGCAACTCTAAACGAAACTAGACGGGGCCGTTGGGCACCAAACCTCTCGAAATGGTGTATATGATGAGACGAGCAAATTAGGAGCCTTCCGGTGTCACCTAACCACAGTAAACGGAATATGAGTGCAAAATCGGCAAAAGTGATGCACGGTGCATAACGGCAACTCTAAACCCCTAGTCTCTATCTATAACCTCTTAGTGTTAAAAGATGGATTAGAGAGGTAAAATAAATCTCGACATTAGATTAATTGAATTCCATGGCGTTAGAGATTTATCAACTTAAGATCGACGACGAAATTCGTCAATTATAAAAATTAAGTAACATTACAATAGAATCAAGTTAGTGTTAAGCTAAATCGATTCATCGATTTTGTGAAAGCCATTCTAGAGTTTCACAACAACAAATTAACAAGAAAAAGATCAATGAAGAGGAATGTAATTCATCCATAGATAAGAGATAAGTTAAAGAAAATAAAATGTTGAGTTCACGATTAAGAATTTTTACATTTGTTATTCGTAAGTAATGGACAACTATTAAGCGATTTAAATAAGAGATTGATGATAATCAAAATAAATCAAAGGACAAGCTTGATATTCCATAGAACATCAATAAGATATATAAACAAGACACTTAGAAGTCAAGTAGACAAGTGAAGAGTGCAAAGCTACCATAAAACTCAAAAACAAAATGATTCCCGTATAGAATAAAGGAGAAGAGAAATGATGGTCAAACAAGTTAAACATGAGACTTAAGTGCCATTTTCATGAAGGCTAATCATATATAATGAACATTTAGCAAGATTTCAACAAGAAAAGATGAAAATAGGTGAGAAATAAAGAAGAAAACAGCAGCTGCCAGAAAATAAACAAAACTGGACAGCAGTGAAAAGAAAGAGAATTTGAGAGGAAGTTGTGTGAAATTTAAAAGAGGTGGGGCAAGAATGCAAATTAGAGAAGTGTAACTAGTATATAAGCAACACTTGGCTGAAAATTTTCAGCAAACCAAATGATGCGGTGCAAGGTGTGTCTCCAAAGGACCCAATTCAAATTCCTATTGGACCCGTTACGAGGGCTCGAGCTAAGAAGTTCAAGGAAGCACTTAACGGGTTGATTCAAGAAGTTTGCACTCAAATACAATCACGAAAGCCCATTGATGGAAGCCCACGTGAGGACTTAAATTGCATCAACTTGATCCAAGTTCTAGAAGATTCCAGCCCAAGTCAAACTTAATCTTCGCAATTAATGGACGTGTATCTTGGGCATCAATTCACCAGAATAATGGGAGGAGGGTCAACTCTCCAATTTAGGTCTCTAGTAAAATTAGGAATAATAAATCATGGACTTTACTTTTTGGTCTTAGGCATTATTTCCTTTGCTATTATTGTAATCTGAAATTACCTTTTTCGTCATAGGCATGATTCTCTTTGATTTTAATGCTTGTAATTTCCAATTCGAATTTGTATTTTCAGCCTATAAATAGGCGCAATATCAATGAAAGAAGTAGTCAATTTTCATGGTATTTGTGAGAACGAATTTCTCTTTGGTTCTTTGAACAACTCTCAAACTTATCGGAATTATCCGTGGCGTTTGAAACCTTCGACTTATCAATCAACCCTCCATTGTTGATTGTGGCGTCTTCACCATACCAAGGTTCTTACCTCGTCATAGGTAACGGGTCGCGGTTCCATCCCTCAAACTTGTCTTAGAAAACGGTCTTGGTTTCTTCTTTTGATTACGGGTTTCGTCACGGGTTGGCGTGGTTCGTATCAGTTTGGTATCAGAGCCCGGTTCTAGGTCAGGTTTACCTATCCTTTTATCTTCTTTGTTTTCGTCTTTAAATTTCATTCCGTTCCGCTCTAGTTCTTATAAAAAAAAAAAAAAAAAAAAATCCGAGAAAAAAAAAAAAAAAAAAAAGAAAAAAGAGGATCGTGAGAGATCGTAAAAAAAAAAAAAAAAAAAAAAAAAAAAAAAGGGTCTGGAAACTCTTCAACAATTTTTTTTTGTTTTATTTCCACTATTCAAGTGACCACGAGTCTTAATCTGACTCTTATTTCAAGTGTGGAAATTTTGAGTCGAAATTTTTCCTTTTTGAGAATCCGAAATCTTGTTCGTACGTGTTGATGTCAGTATTACCTTTTGGTTGGTAAGTCTTTGGCAGATTGCTACGTGTTATTTTGAATATTGTTTGTTAGTTTGAAAAGAACCGAAAGAGAATTCACGAGTGGAAAAAGGCAAGAAAGGTGAGCATATTAGAGGGTAAAAGCCAATTGAGTGAAACACGAGCGACATTGAGTGATTCATAATTTCGAGTGATACACGTGAGAGAGTGTAGTGAGGTCCTTTCCATATTGTTTCTATTTTCATTTTTTTTTGCAGGTTATAACCATGTCACACAACCAAGAAGAAAACTCAGCTGAAGAGATACAACAGTCAACTATTCCTAACCTACAAATACAAGCGATATTGGGAGAAGTGAGACGAATAATGAGGGCTGAGCATGAGCAACTCCATGAAAGGATGGATAGGTTAGAATTGGAGAATAGGAGGCAACGAAATTCACCTGTTAGGCCACCACCTAGGCGAAGGCAGCAAAGAGAGCATTGGGGTGATGTTGAAGAAGAAGAGGAGGAGTTGGAGGAGTTGAATGAGCCACCATTGAATCGGGGTAGGTTTAGACGAGGGAATGAGAATAGAGAAGTTAGGAATTGGGAGGACAATAATTTGGGTAGCATTAAGATGAAGATTCCACCGTTCCAAGGAAAAGCCGATCCGGAAGCCTATCTTGAGTGGGAAAAGAAGGTGGAGTTAGTATTCGATTGCCACAATTATTCTGAGCTTAAGAAGGTGAGATTAGCAGCCATTGAATTTTCCGACTATGCTCTTGTTTGGTGGGATCAGTTGGTGTTGAATAGGCGTCGGAACCGGGAGCGTCCGATTGCAACATGGGAAGATATGAAGTCGGTGATGAGGAAGCGATTTGTGCCGAGCCATTATTACCGGGAATTATACAAAAGTTTGCAAGGGCTTAGGCAAGGGCATCGGAGTGTAGAGGAGTATTACCAAGAAATGGAGAAAGCCATGATTAGAGCCAATGTAGAAGAGGATCCAGAGGCAACCATGGCGAGGTTCTTGCAAGGGTTGAATCAAGATATTCATGACCGGGTGGAAATGCAGCATTATGTGGAGATCGAGGACATGGTGCACATGGCCATTATCGTGGAGCGACAACTCAAGAGGAGGGGAGGCACCCATAAAGGCCACAACCCAGGGTCTAGCCCTTGGAAACCAAGTTCTTCAAGAAAGGAGGATAAGCCACAATCATCCTCAACTCTCAAGCCCAAATCTGATCATAAGCCGGAGAACACCAACCGTGATTCTCAAGGTAAACCCGACACTACTACTGCACGGAATCGTGATATTAAATGCTTTAAATGTCAAGGCAGGGGTCACATAGCGAGTCAATGCCCAAACAAGCGGGTTATGGTGATGCGAGACAATGGAGATGTTGTGACCGATGATGAAAATTCTGACACCGATGATATGCCACCATTGGAGGACGTTTATGGAGAAGAATTTGCTGTACACGGAGATTTGTTGGTGGCGAGAAGAGCTTTGAGTGTGCAAGCCAAGGAGGAGGACGAAGTGCAACGAGAAAACATCTTTCACACTAGGTGTTACGTCAAAAATAAGGTATGTAGTGTGATTATTGATGGTGGTAGTTGTACTAACGTTGCTAGCACAACTATGGTGGAGAAACTAGGTTTACCCACATTGAGACACCCTAGGCCTTATAAGTTGCAATGGTTGAATGATAGCGGCGAATTAAAAGTAAGCAAACAAGTGTTAGTTGCATTTCGAATTGGAAAATATGAAGATGAGGTATTATGTGATGTCGTTCCAATGCAAGCCGGACATTTGTTGCTAGGGCGACCATGGCAATTTGATCGAAAGGTCAAGCATGATGGGTTTACCAATAAATACTCTTTTGTACTCAATCAACGTTCAATCACTCTTGTACCTTTGACACCACAACAAGTATATGAGGATCAAGTGAGGTTAAAAAAAGAGAGTGATCAAAAAGAAGAGAGAGATCAAAAGGAAGAAAATGAGAGAAAAGAAATGAGTCAAAATTCGAGAGAAAAGGAGAAAGAGGCCAAAAAAATTGAGAAAGAAAAAAAGAAATCAAATTCGGCCTTGGTGAGTTTAAGAGAGGAAAAACATTGTTACATTGCAAAAAAAAGTGAGATCAAGAGAGCTTTACAATTACAACAGCCTTTTATAGTACTTATGTACAACGAGGCTTTTTTGTGTACTAATGATCTTGCCGGAAATTTGCCGAGCGGTATTAACTCTCTTTTGCAGGATTATGATGATGTCTTTCCCGAAGACACACCACCTGGCTTACCTCCAATGCGAGGGATTGAGCATCAAATTGACTTTGTACCCGGTGCAACGATCCCAAACCGACCAGCTTATAGGAGCAACCCCGAGGAAACCAAGGAGCTTCAAAGGCAGGTTAGTGAATTACTGGAGAAAGGGTATGTGAGGGAAAGCATGAGCCCATGTGCTGTTCCGGTTCTACTTGTGCCTAAGAAGGATGGGACTTGGAGGATGTGTGTTGATTGCCGAGCCATCAACAACATAACGGTAAAGTATCGACATCCTATTCCTCGCTTAGATGACATGTTGGATGAGTTGCATGGTGCTTGTATATTTTCTAAAATAGATTTGAAAAGTGGATATCATCAAATTCGTATGAAAGAGGGTGATGAATGGAAAACTGCTTTTAAGACAAAACATGGATTGTATGAGTGGTTAGTAATGCCTTTTGGATTAACTAATGCACCGAGCACATTTATGAGATTGATGAATCATGTTTTGCGTGCATACATAGGAAGGTTTGTTGTTGTTTACTTTGATGATATTCTCATTTATAGCAAAAACTTGGATGATCATGTTGTGCATTTAAAATCAGTTTTGGATGTGCTTAGAAAAGAAAAGTTGTTTGCCAACTTGAAGAAATGCACGTTTTGCACGGATAGGCTTGTGTTTCTTGGTTTTGTTGTTGGTGCACAAGGAATACAGGTTGATGAGGAAAAGGTCCGTGCAATTCAAACGTGGCCGAGTCCCACAAGCATAGGTGAAGTTCGGAGCTTTCATGGACTTGCCAGTTTCTACCGGCGATTTGTGAAGGACTTTAGTACTTTGGCCGCACCACTCACAGAAGTAATTAAGAAGAACGTTGGATTCAAGTGGGGGGAGGAGCAAGAAAAGGCGTTTCAGCTAATCAAGCAAAAATTAACAAACGCTCCATTATTGTCTTTACCTAACTTTGATAAAACGTTTGAGATTGAATGTGATGCTTCAGGTGTAGGTATTGGCGCCGTACTCATGCAAGATGGACGACCAATTGCGTACTTTAGTGAAAAGTTAAATGGGGCAGCTTTAAACTACCCAACTTATGACAAGGAGTTGTACGCATTAGTTCGGGCCTTGTAAACGTGGCAACATTATCTTTGGCCCAAAGAGTTCGTGATTCACACCGATCATGAATCATTAAAGCACTTGAAAGGACAACAGAAGTTGAACAAGAGACATGCACGTTGGATGGAGTTCATCGAGACATTTCCATACGTCATCAGGTATAAGCAAGGTAAGGAGAATGTGGTTGCCGATGCACTTTCTCGTAGGTATGCATTACTCTCTACCCTTGATGCAAAATTACTTGGTTTTGAGCACATTAAGGAATTATACCCTTTAGACCAAGATTTTTCTGAGGAATTTCGAGCTTGTGAGAAAAACGCAATGGGTAAGTTTTATAGGATTGAAGGATTTTTATTTCGGGAGAATAAGTTATGTGTGCCGATTTGTTCTTTGCGTGACTTGCTAGTTAAGGAATCCCATAGCGGAGGGTTAATGGGACATTTTGGAATTACTAAGACCTTGGCTATTTTGCAGGAACACTTCTTTTGGCCACGCATGAAAAGAGACATTGAGAGGATTTGTGGTAGGTGTATTAGTTGTAAGCAAGCCAAATCCCGAGTGCAAGCCCACGGTTTGTATACGCCACTACCTATTCCTAGTCACCCTTGGGTTGATATTTCTATGGACTTTGTGTTAGGTTTGCCTAGGACTAAGCGTGGAAAAGATTCAATTTTTGTGGTGGTAGATAGGTTCTCTAAGATGGCACATTTTATCCCTTGTCATAAAACGAATGACGCTTCACATATTGCTGATTTGTTCTTTAGGGAGATTGTGCGATTACATGGTATGCCTAGAACAATTGTTTCAGATAGGGATGCTAAATTCCTAAGCTACTTTTGGAAGACTTTGTGGAGTAAGTTAGGTACTAAGCTATTGTTTTCTACCACTTGTCACCCACAAACCGATGGTCAGACCGAAGTAGTTAATAAGACTTTATCTACTTTATTGAGGGCTATCATTAGCAAAAACATTAAGATTTGGGAGGATTGTTTACCACATGTTGAATTTGCTTACAATCGTACTGTTCATTCCGCTACTAAATTTTCACCCTTTGAAATTGTTTATGGTTTTAATCCGTTGACTCCATTAGATTTATCTCCTTTACCAATATCTGAGCATGTTAATTTAGATGGCAAAAAGAAGGCTGATTTTGTCAGGCAGATTCATGCGAAGGCAAGATTCAACATTGAGCGAAGGACGGAGCAATATGTCAAGCAAGCCAACAAGGGACGCTCCAAACTAATTTTTGAGCCTGGAGATTGGGTTTGGTTGCATATGAGGAAGGAGCGATTTCCGGCACAAAGGCGTTCCAAATTGCTTCCAAGAGGAGATGGGCCTTTCCAAGTTCTAGAGCGCATCAATGACAATGCTTACAAGCTAGATTTACCGGGTGAGTATAATGTAAGTGCCACTTTCAATGTTACTGACTTGAGTCCTTTTGATGTAGGGGACGATTTGAGGACAAATCCTTTTCAAGAGGAGAGGAATGATGCGGTGCAAGGTGTGTCTCCAAAGGACCCAATTCAAATTCATATTGGACCCGTTACGAGGGCTCGAGCTAAGAAGTTCAAGGAAGCACTTAACGGGTTGATTCAAGAAGTTTACACTCAAATACAATCACGAAAGCCCATTGATGGAAGCCCACGTGAGGACTTAAATTGCATCAACTTGATCCAAGTTCTAGAAGATTCCAGCCCAAGTCAAACTTAATCTTCGCAATTAATGGACGTGTATCTTGGGCATCAATTCACCAGAATAATGGGAGGAGGGTCAACTCTCCAATTTAGGTCTCTAGTAAAATTAGGAATAATAAATCATGGACTTTACTTTTTGGTCTTAGGCATTATTTCCTTTGCTATTATTGTAATCTGAAATTACCTTTTTCGTCATAGGCATGATTCTCTTTGATTTTAATGCTTGTAATTTCCAAATTCGAATTTGTAATTTCAGCCTATAAATAGGCGCAATATCAATGAAAGAAGTAGTCAATTTTCATGGTATTTGTGAGAACGAATTTCTCTTTGGTTCTTTGAACAACTCTCAAACTTATCGGAATTATCCGTGGCGTTTGAAACCTTCGACTTATCAATCAACCCTCCATTGTTGATTGTGGCGTCTTCACCATACCAAGGTTCTTACCTCGTCATAGGTAACGGGTCGCGGTTCCATCCCTCAAACTTGTCTTAGAAAACGGTCTTGGTTTCTTCTTTTGATTACGGGTTTCGTCACGGGTTGGCGTGGTTCGTATCACCAAAGCCAATTTCGTGCATCCCCTCAGCTGAAACAGTGAAGCACCAGAAGAAGACAGCAAACAAGCACACTGCAGGGCAGAAATGGCAGCAAGGAAAAGTGGATGAAGACAGCCCCTTTCCAGCCCATCCAAGCCTCAAATCTTCTCTTTAAACCCTCTCCCAAGTCCCTCTCAACTCTCTAAGTCAAGAACCAAGTAAGAAATTGGCTTACTCTTCCTTTTTCTTTATAAAAATTTTCAGCAGTGTGCTGAAATTGTTTGTGAAGAATTTTGTGGTAGATTATTGGAGGTTTTGCACTAGAAATGGTGTCAAAACCTAAGTGATTGTTATATAACCTAAGAGAATGTGTTTGTGGGTGTAAATGGTAGCTTAGGGTTTGATTTATGGGCTGTTATAGGCCTGAGAATCATAGAAACGAAAATCTATTTTTCACACACACAACCTAGTTGATGAAAGTTTTGAGTGAATTGTTAGTGTTCAAATGAACAAGTAATGTTTATGTGTGTGTTATGACCATATTAGACAGTAAATAAGCTCTGAAATTTAGAGGTTTTGAACCCAAATTTGAGCATAAAAATGATTAGCAAAGGATAGGAAAGCATATGGGAAAGATAGAAGCTCAATAGAATTAGATTTAACAATTTTGTCATTCCCGAGCTCAAATTTGAGCTAGAAGAGACTTGACCATATTTGGCTTATTTGGGGATGTTCTACACCTCAAATGATGCCTAGGAACCATAGAAAACCATAGGTTTTGGAACGGATCGAATCCGATAAAAATTGTGCAAGTTATGCACAAAATAGCGCCGTTAGAGCTCTGAGAAGTGAAACGGCTATCCTAATGCAATTTTTATTACATGGTTTGAGTTTGGTTCATCATTATAAATTAAATGAAGCTTAGTTATAGAATAAAATCTAGCGTCGCTAACCCGAAACCAAGAGTTTGCAAAACGGGCACTTAATTGCGCCCGAAAGTGTCCAAAACGGACGTTTTCCTTAGATTTGACATAGCAAACGATGGAGTTTCTGGACGAAACTTTACGGGCGACTTAGTTATGTGATAAGGAGACGCTAGAAAAAGGAACGGAGGTGAAACCATGGCTGGTTTCAATTCTGTTTTTCGGGGTCAACCATATAATTAAAAAGTTAACTTTTTGTTTTAAGCTTTTGGAGACCAAACGAAACATATGGGGATGATCTTAGGGGTCTAGAAGTAAAACTTTTACAAAGAAATCGAAGTTAGAGAGTTTCGATTGAGTTAGAAACAAGTTAGAAGATTATATAAAGAAAAATGGGTCTTAGTTGAGATTATTAACCTTGAAGTTGAGATTCTCAACTTTTCAAATTATCACTAGTAATGATGAGATCTAGTTGTGTAGGTGACGAGCACGTGAGCGGCGTCCAGGAGCCTCGTCGAGATGCTTGACGCGGCCTCGAGGTAAGTGGTTCACCACTTAAGATCTTTTCCAAATTCTTGCAAATATTGATGTTTGGTAATGAATATGATAGTTAAGTTGTATGTAAAAAGAATGAAATGAGAAAAGTGTTTAGAGGTTTTAAAAATAAAGAGTTTTATGCTTCAGCGCTTGAAAAGTAAATTTTAAAACCCATGTATATTCCTTAAAATATAATGAGATTTAGCGCTACGTGACGACGCAGTAAATTCCGTCCGTAGTCGCTCAGAATAGAGAAAAGTTAGCACTACGCGACGATGCAGAAAATTTCGTCCGTAGTTGCCCAGTTTCATAGAAAGTATAAGCGCTACGTTGCGATGCAGACAATTCCGCACGTAGTTGGCTATTTTTATAGTTTGGCACTATGTGGCGATGCAGAAAATTCCGCTCGTAGTTGCCCAGAGTTTTAGCACTACAATTGCGATGCAGAAAATCCCGCATTGTAGTTGCTCAGTGATAAGCTTTAGCGCCCTACGTGCGATGCAGTAAATTCCGTAACGTAGTGGTTGAGATACTTAGTAAGCTTCACGTTGGCGTTAGTTCTAATCGCCTGTGATGGTTAGAATGTTTAAAGGATATACATGGGGGTTTTGAAAGAAATCATAAAACAAATGGTAAATTGTCATGTTAGTGTATGTGATATTATATCTTCGTTGCACTAACTTGTTTGTTTATTTTGTAGCTATTTATAGTTCATTGTGTGCCACCGCGGACGACAGGACATCATCATTTTGTTGTGTATATATAGGTGGGCGATTTATGACATGTGATGATGTAAAACTTTATGTATGAGATGGATATGTAATTGAAAAACACATTCAGATTTTGAAATTGTATATTTGTAAATATTCATGCATTTTATGTATATGATGCATCTAGTTATATTTTACATAAGTTTGTATTTATAAATTGAGAATTGAGTGTTGATGTTGCATGTTTGGGAATAAAGAAGTTGGGAGGAATTGAGGTTTTAGTCGAAGTGTAAATTTTTTTACAGGTAAATTTTGGCTTATCAAAAATGCAGCCGTTATGCTGCCGAAAATTTTATAAAAATATTTCAAACAAAAGTTGCGAAAAATTTTATCACTCCCAACTAGTTAAAAGGAAAACTGAATTATTAAGTTTAAACGAGTAAACCGGTTGAAGAAAGTTAGGGTTCGCTTCTCGGATTTCTTCGACCCGACAAGTCGGTCTCGATAAGTCCGTTGAAGTGCCCGGCAGGATCCTCCAGACAAGAGCATAGATAAGGTCTGGGAAGGGTCCTGTCAGCAACTCTAAATGAAACTAGACAGGTCTGATGGGCACCTAACCACTGGAAATGGTGTATATCATGGGACTAGCAAATTAGGAGCCTTCCGGTGTCACCTAACCACAGTAAACGGAATATGAGTGCAAAATTGTCAAAAGTGATGCACGGTGCATAACGGTAACTCTAAACGAAACCAGACAGAGCCGTTGGGCACCAAACCTCTCGAAATGGTGTATATGATGAGACGAGCAAATTGGGAGCCTTCCGGTGTCACCTAACCATAGTAAACGGAATATGAGTGCAAAATTGGCAAAAGTGATGCACGGTGCATAACGGCAACTCCAAACGAAACTAGATGGGGCCGTTGGGCACTAAACTTCTCGAAATGGTGTATATGGTGAGACGAGCAAATTAGGAGCTTTCGGTGTCACCTAACCACAGTAAACGGAATATGAGTACAAAATCGACAAAAGTGATGCACGGTGCATAACGGCAACTCTAAATGAAACTAGACAGGTCTGATGGGCACCTAACCACTGGAAATGGTGTATATCATGAGACTAGCAAATTAGGAGCCTTCCGGTGTCACCTAACCACAGTTAACGGAATATGAGTGCAAAATCGGCAAAAGTGATGCACGGTGCATAATGGCAACTCCAAACGAAACTAGATGGGGCCGTTGGGCACCAAACCTCTCGAAATGGTGTATATGATGGGACGAGCAAATTAGGAGCTTTCCGTTGCCACCTAACCACAGTAAACGGAATATGAGTGCAAAATCGGCAAAAGTGATGCACGGTGCACAACGGAAACTCCAAACGAAACTAGTTATGGTCGTTGTGCACCAAACCTCTCGAAATGGTGTATGTGATGAGACGAGCAAATTAGGAGTCTTCTGGGGTCAGCTAACCACAGTAAACGGAATATGAGTGCAAAATTGTCAAAAGTGATGCACGGTGCATAACGGTAACTCTAAACGAAACCAGACAGAGCCGTCGGACACCAAACCTCTCGAAATGATGTATATGATGAGACGAGCAAATTGAGGAGCCTTCCGGTGTCACCTAACCATAGTAAACAGAATATGAGTGCAAAATTGGCAAAAGTGATGCACGGTGCATAACGGCAACTCCAAACGAAACTAGATGGGGCCGTTGGGCACCAAACCTCTCGAAATGGTATATATGATGAGACGAGCAAATTAGGAGCCTTCCAGTGTCACCTAACCACAGTAAACGGAATATGAGTGCAAAATCGGTAAAAGTGATGCACGGTGCATAACGGCAACTCTAAACGAAACTAGACAGAGCTGTTGGGCACCAAACCTCTTGAAATCGTGTATATGATAAGACGAGCAAATTAGGAGCCTTCGGTTTCACCTAACCACAGTAAACGGAATATGAGTGCAAAATCGACAAAAGTGATGCACGGTGCATAATGGCAACTCTGAACGAAACTAGACAGGTCCGATGGGCACCTAACCACTCGAAATGGTGTATATCATGAGACAAGCAAATTAGGAGCCTTCCGGTGTCACCTAACCACGGTAAACGGAATATGAGTGCAAAATCGGTAAAAGTGATGCACGGTGCATAACTACAACTCCAAATGAAACTAGATGGGGTCGTTGGGCACCAAACCTATTGAAATGGTGTATATGATGAGATGAGCAAATTAGGAGCCTTCCGGTGTCACCTAACCACAGGAAACGGAATATGAGTACAAAATCGACAAAAGTGATGCACGCTGCATAACGGCAACTCTAAACGAAACTAGTTATGACCATTGGGCACCAAACCTCTCGAAATGGTGTATATGATGAGATGAGCAAATTAGGAGCCTTCCGGTGTCACCTAACCACTGTAAACGAAATATAAGTGCAAAATCGTCAAAAGTGATGCACGGTGCATAACGGCAACTCTAAACGAAACAGGACAGAGCCGTCGGGCACCAAAACTCTCGAAATGGTGTATATGATGAGACGAGCAAATTGGGAGCCTTCCGATGTCACCTAACCACAGTAAACGGAATATGAGTGCAAAATCGGCAAAAGTGATGCACGGTGCATAACGGCAACTCCAAACGAAACTAGATAGGGCCGTTGGGCACCAAACCTCTCGAAATTGTGTATATGATGAGACGAGCAAATTAGGAGCCTTAGGGTGTCATCTAACCACAGTAAACGGAATATGAGTGCAAAATCGGCAAAAGTGATGCACGGTGCATAACGACAACTCTAAACGAAACTGGTTATGGCAGTTGTGCACCAAACCTCTCGAAATGGTGGATATGATGAGACGAGCAAATTAGGAGCCTTCCGGTGTCACCTAACCACAGTAAACGGAATATGAGTGCAAAATCGTCAAAAGTGATGCACGGTGCATAACGACAACTCTAAACAAAACTAGTTATGGCCGTTGGGCACCAAACCTCTCAAAATAGTGTATATGATGAGACGAGCAAATTATGAGCCTTTCGGTGTCACCTAACCGCAGTAAACGGAATATGAGTGCAAAATGGGCAAAAGTGATGCACAGTGCATAACGGCTACTCTAAACAAAACTAGACACGGTCGTTAGGCACCAAACCTCTCGAAATTGTGTATGTTATGAGACGAGATAATTAGGATCCTTCCGGTATCACCTAACTACAGTAAACAGAATATGAGTGCAAATTCGGCAAAAATGATGCACGTTGCATAACGACAACTTTAAACGAAACTTGTTATGGCCATTGGGCACCAAACCTCTCGAAATAGTGTATATGATGAAACGAGCAAATTAGGAGTCTTCCGGTGTCACCTAACCACAGTAAACGGAATATGAGTGCAAAATCGTCAAATGTGATGCACGGTGCATAACGGCAACTCCAAACGAAACTAGATAGGGCCGTTGGGCACCAAACCTCTCGAAATTGTGTATATGATGAGACGAGCAAATTAGGAGCCTTAGGGTGTCATCTAACCACAGTAAACGGAATATGAGTGCAAAATCGGCAAAAGTGATGCACGGTGCATAACGACAACTCTAAACGAAACTGGTTATGGCAGTTGTGCACCAAACCTCTCGAAATGGTGGATATGATGAGACGAGCAAATTAGGAGCCTTCCGGTGTCACCTAACCACAGTAAACGGAATATGAGTGCAAAATCGTCAAAAGTGATGCACGGTGCATAACGACAACTCTAAACAAAACTAGTTATGGCCGTTGGGCACCAAACCTCTCAAAATAGTGTATATGATGAGACGAGCAAATTATGAGCCTTTCGGTGTCACCTAACCGCAGTAAACGGAATATGAGTGCAAAATGGGCAAAAGTGATGCACAGTGCATAACGGCTACTCTAAACAAAACTAGACACGGCCGTTAGGCACCAAACCTCTCGAAATTGTGTATGTTATGAGACGAGATAATTAGGATCCTTCCGGTATCACCTAACTACAGTAAACAGAATATGAGTGCAAATTCGGCAAAAATGATGCACGTTGCATAACGACAACTTTAAACGAAACTTGTTATGGCCATTGGGCACCAAACCTCTCGAAATAGTGTATATGATGAAACGAGCAAATTAGGAGTCTTCCGGTGTCACCTAACCACAGTAAACGGAATATGAGTGCAAAATCGTCAAATGTGATGCACGGTTCATAACGGTAACTATAAACGATAATAGACAGAGCCGTTGGGCACCGAACCTCTCAAAATGGTGTATATGATGAGACGAGCAAATTAGGAGCCTTTCGGTGTCACCTAACCACAGTAAATGGAATATAAGTGCAAAATCGGCAAAAGTGATGCACGGTGCATAACGGCAACTCCAAACGAAACTAGATGGGACCGTTGGGCACCAAACCTGTAAACCCCTAGTCTCAATCTATAATCTCCTAATGTTAAAAGATGGATTAGAGAGTTAAAATAAATCTCTATATTAAATTAATTGAATTTCATGGTATTAGAGATTTAAAAATTTAAGGTTGACGACGAAATTCGTCAACTATAAAATTTTTAGTAGCATTGCAATAAAATCAAGTTAGTATTAATCTAAATCGATTCAACGATTTTGTGAACGCTCATCCTAGAACTTCACAACAATCAAATTAGTAGGGAAAAATATTAATGAAGAGTAAAATAACACATCCGCAAACAAGAGACAAGCGAAAGGAAACAATACTAGTAAGTGCACAATTGAGAATTTAGAACGTGTTATTTAGAATGGTTAATTATGTAAACTCCTAGCTCTGACTGCTAAAGTCCCAACATGAGAAATTAAGTTAGAGAGATAATATATAACTCTCTACATTTAATTGATTTAATTTCATAGCCTTCGAAATTTATTCATTTAGAATACGATGAAATTCGTCGTATTAAAAAGTTTAGTAACGCCCCAATGAAAATCCAAGTCAAGAAATCCAAGATGTTAGTGAATGATAATCGAATTAAAATTCGATTAAAAAGAGAGAGTCAAGATTAATAAAATAAGCTTAGCGTTTTTTAAAATAAAAATTCTAGCGAGACAAAAATCAAATCAAGTAAAAGCGAAATAGACACGGGAGACCATGAGGGGTAATCGTGAAAGAGCACTAAGAAGATGATGGGTGAAATGAAATTAATGAATTAATGGGGCAAGATGTGATTAAGATAAGTTGGTTAATATAAATAAGAAGACTTGGGCTGATTTTTCAGCAGAAAATTTCAGCCCATTCAGTCACCAACAGCCATCGAGAGAAACCGAGAGACTTCGAGAAAGAGAGAATAGTTGCTGCCGTGAACCAGAAAGGACGAAGCCAAGAAGAAGAAGAAGGAGTCTTGAGCAGCAGAAACCGTCCAGAACAAGCAAAAAAGTCAAGCAAGAAGCAGATCCAGCGCGCCAGCAGCTCGCGCGAAGGACAGCTCGCGAGTTGGAGTAGAACAGCTCGTGTGAGGGGGATCCAAGACAGTAAAACTGCAGTTTTTGGGCAGAAAAGGAAGAGGACGAGCAGAAGAGGAGAGGTGCTGGTCTGGTCGAGCAGAAACAGAGCAGAAACGGACGCAAACAGCAAGCAAAACAGACCCAGACGCGAGCTCGAACAAGAATCGCGATGGGGTGCAGCGAGCTGGTCGGCCAGGGGAGAAATAACCTCCCAACCAGCCTTCCATCCCCTCAATCCACCTCTTAGGGTCCCTAGTAAGTCATCCAAACTCTCCAATGCAAGCTCTAAGTGAGATTACAATTTGTTTTCTTTAGTTTGCTGCTGAAACAGAACAGAAAATCTATGACAGCTCTTGTTGTTGTTGTTGTTGTTGTTGATTTAGTTGATAGATTGCTTTTAAATCTTGCTAGAACTTCATGTGAGTGTTATGGACTCATGAGAGATGATTGTTGTGTGTAATTGATGCCTTAAAATGATGTATAAGGGCTGTTATACCCACCCTCAAAAATAGAACCGAAAATGGTGGTTATTGCACACCAAGTGATTGAGAAAAGTCTTAAGTGAATTTTGAGCACTCTAATGACCAAGTTAGATTTATATATGTATTAGAGACTTGAAGGGCAGTAGTTAGACCTTAAAATTTGATGGTTTTGAAACCAATTTTAAGCCTCAAAGAGGTTAGAAAAATTAGAGAAGTGTTTAGAATTGCAAAGACATTGTTATAGACAAAAAAGGGGATTCCCGAGCTCAAATTTGAGCTAGAGGAGACCTGACCATATTTGGCTTATTTGGGGGTGTTCTACACCTCAAATGATGCCTAAGAACCATGGAAAACCATAGGTTTTGGAACGGATCAAATCCGATAAAAATTGTGCAAGTTATGCACAATATAGTACCGTTAGAGCTCTAAGAAGTGAAACGGTTAGCTTAATACAATTTTTATGGCAGGAAATGAGTTTAGTTAGTCATTATAAGTTAAATGAAGCTTAGTTGTGGAATAAAATCTAGCGTCGCTAATCCGAAACCAAGAGTTTACAAAACGTGCATTAAATTGCACCCGAAAGTGTCCAAAATGGACGTTTTCATTAGATTTGATATAGCAAACGATAATATTTCTCAATGAAATTTGTCGTGTGACTAGAATGTGATATAAGTGAGTCATAGGAAAAAGAACGAAGGAAAACGGAGCCCCGAGCAGCGGGTTATCGTCTGTTCTGTCAAGGGCTGTCCATTTTAAATAAAATTGTGATTTTTCGTTTTAAGCCTCCGACAAGTAAACGGACCGTGTGGGGATATCCCTAGGGGTCCAAAACTAAAAATTTTACACAAAAATCGGGATTAGAGAGTCTCGGTTGAGTAGAAACAAGTTAGGAGGATATATAGAGAAAAATGGTCTTAGTTGAGATTCTTGACCTTATAGTTGAGAATTGAGTTTTGTTATTAATAATGATGAGAAAATATTGTGTAGGTGACGAGCCTCGTCGAGACGCTTGACACGGAGTGACGCGGCTTCGAGGTAAGTGGTTCGCCATTTGTAGTTGCTTAGATTCCATGTCAATCTTTTATTGTCGAAATGAATATATTAGCTAAGTACTAAAGAAAAATGAATGTGATTGTAAATATTGAAGTTTAAGTTGAAAGTTTAGATTCCTATGGGATCTATCGCAGTTGAGATGAATGTTAAGTTGTCAAGAAAAGAATTTGAAATGAGAAAATTTCAAGATTTTCAAACTAGTGACATTTGTGCTTTTGCACTTAAAGAAATGTATTATGAAAACCCATGTGTACACCTTAAAAGCTATGAGATTTAGCGTTACGTGACGATGCAGAGAATTCCGTCCGTAATCGCTCAGTTTATAGAAAAGTATAGCGCTACGTTGCGATGCAGACAATTCCGCACGTAGTTGGTTAGTTGACAGTTATAGCTACGACGCGATGCAGTAAATTCCGCTCGTAGTCGTTTAGAGATTTAGCACTACATTTGCGATGCAGAGAATTCCGCATTGTAGTTGTTCAGTGAATAATTTAGCGCCCTACGTACGATGCAGTAAATTCCATAACGTAGTGGTTGGGATGCATTAGTAAGCTTCACGTTGGCGTTAGTTAAAATCGCCTGTGATGGTTAGAACGAGTCAAGGGTATATACATGGAGAGTTTTAAAGAAAATTTTAAGACTTGTAAATTGTATGTTAGTATGTGTGATATGATATCCTATGATGTTATCGCACTAACTTGTTGTTCGTTTTGTAGCTTGTTTGTTTTCATTTCGTGCCACCACCGGACGAGACCGACTTTTGCTTGCATATATATCTATAGGTGGGCAATCGCGCAAGACGCTGGGATATATTTTGTATATGTATTTAATCGTGTATATTGTGAATTTGAATGATGTATGGATTGTAAAAGTGATAAATATTCTTGCATTTATACATTTGGTGCACTTATGTATCTTATGAATTGTTTATGCTTATGAAACTGTGATGAATGATGCATGATTGAGAATAAAGAAGTTGGGAGGTTTACAGAAATAGTTGAAGTGTTGTTTTCTTGAAGTGTTGTTTTCTTGACAGGTGAAATTTTTGGTTTATAAAAAACGTAGTCGTTATGCTGCCGAAATTTTTATAAAATGCATTTGAAATAGAATCAAAGAAAAGTTTATCCCTCCCAACCAATTACATAGAAAATCAAATCACTAAGTTTTAACGAGTAAACCGGAATAGAAAGATAGGGTTCGCTTCCCGGATGTCTTCGATCCGACGAGTCGGTTTCGAGGAGTCCGTTGAAGTGCCCGACAAGATCCTCCAGACAAGAGCTTAGATAAGGTCTGGGAAGGGTCCTGTGAAAACCTCTAGAAATCGTGTATATGATGAGATGAGCAAATTAGGAGTCTTCCGGTGTCACCTAACCACAGTAAACAGAATATGAGTGCAAAATCGGCAAAAGTGATGCACGGTGCATAACGGAAACTCCAAACGAAACTAGATGGGGCCGTTGGGCACCAAACCTCTCGAAATGGTGTATATGATGAGACGAGCAAATTAGGAGCCTTCCGGTGTCACCTAACCACAGTAAACGGAATATAAGTGCAAAATCGGCAAAAGTGATGCACGGTGCATAACGGCAACTCCAAACGAAACTAGATGAGGCCGTCAGGCACCAAACCTCTCGAAATGCTGTATATGATGAAACGAGCAAATTAGGATCCTTCCGGTGTCACCTAACCACAGTAAACAGAATATGAGTGCAAAATGGGTAAAAGTGATGCACGGTGCATAACGGCAACTCCAAACGAAACTAGATGGGGCCGTTAGACACCAAACCTCTCGAAATGGTGTATATGATGAGACGAGCAAATTGGGAGCCTTCCGGTGTCAACTAACCACAGTAAATGGAATATGAGTGCAAAATCGGCAAAAGTGATGCACGGTGCATGACGGCAACTCCAAACGAAATTAGATGGGGTCGTTGGGCACCAAACCTCTCAAAATAGTGTATATGATGAAATGAGCAAATTAGGAGCCTTCCGGTGTCACCTAACCACAGTAAACGGAATATGAGTGCAAAATCGGCAAAAGTGATGCACGGTGCATAACGGGAACTCTAAATAAAACTAGTTATGGCCGTTGGGCACCAAACCTCTCGAAATGGTGTATATAATGAGACGAGCAAATTAGGAGCCTTCCGGTGTCACCTAACCACAGTAAACGGAATATGAGTGCAAAATCGACAAAAGTGATGCACGGTGCATAACGGCAACTCCAAACGAAACTAGATGAGACCGTCGAGCATCAAACCTCTCGAAATGGTGTATATGATGAAACGAGCAAATTAGGAGCCTTCCGGTGTCACCTAACCACAGTAAACGGAATATGAGTGCAAAATGGGTAAAAGTGATGCACGGTGCATAACGGCAACTCCAAACGAAACTAGATGGGGCCGTTAGGCACCAAACCTCTCGAAATGGTGTATATGATGAGACGAGCAAATTAGGAGCCTTCCGGTGTCAACTAACCACAGTAAACGGAATATGAGTGCAAAATCGGCAAAAGTGATGCACGGTGCATAACGGCAACTCGAAACGAAATTAGATGGGGCCGTTGGGCACCAAACCTCTCAAAATGGTGTATATGATGAAATGAGCAAATTAGGAGCCTTCCGGTGTCACCTAACCACAGTAAACGGAATATGAGTGCAAAATCGGCAAAAGTGATGCACGGTGCATAACGGGAACTCTAAACGAAACTAGTTATGGCCGTTGGGCACCAAACCTCTCGAAATGGTGTATATGATGAGACGAGCAAATTAGGAGCCTTCCGATGTCAGCTAACCACAGTTAACGGAATATGAGTGCAAAATCGGCAAAAGTGATGCACGGTGCATAACGGCAACTCCAAACGAAACTAGATGAGGCCGTTGGGCACCAAACCTCTTGAAATGGTGTATATGATGAGACGAGCAAATTATGAGCCTTCCGGTGTCACCTAACCACAGTAAACGGAAGATGAGTGCAAAATCGGCAAAAGTGATGCACGGTGCATAACGGCAAGTCTAAACGAAACTAGTTATGGCTGTTGTGCACCAAACCTCTCGAAATGATGTATATGATGAGACGAGCAAATTAGGAGTCTTCTGGTGTCGCCTAACCACAGTAAACGGAATATGAGTGTCAAATCGGCAAAAGTGATGCACGGTGCATAACAGCAACTCCAAACGAAACTAGATGGGGCCGTTGGGCACCAAACCTCTCGAAATGGTGTATATGATGACACGAGCAAATTAGGAGCCTTCCGGTGTAACCTAACCACAGTAAATGGAATATGAGTGCAAAATGGGCAAGAGAGATGGACGGTGCATAACGGCAACTCTAAACGAAACTAGACAGGGCCGTTGGGCGCCAAACCTCTCGAAATGGTGTGTCTAATGAGACGAGCAAATTAGAAGCCTTCCGGTGTCACCTAACCATAGTAAACGGAATATGAGTGCAAAATCGTCAAAAGTGATGCATAGTGCATAACGGCAACTCTAAACGAAACTAAACAGACCCGTTAGGCACCAAACCTCTCGAAATGGTGTATATGATGAGACGAGCAAATTAAGAGTCTTCCGGTGTCACCTAACCACAGTAACGGAATATGAGTGCAAAATCGGCAAAAGTGATGCACGGTGCATAACGGCAACTATAAACGAAACTAGATAGTGTCGTTGGGCACCAAACCTCTCGAAATGGTGTATATGATGAGACGAGCAAATTAAGAGCCTTCCGGTGCATAACGACAACTCTAAACGAAACTAGTTATGGCTGTTGTGCACCAAACCTCTCGAAATGGTGTATATGATGAGACGAGCAAATTAGGAGCCTTCCGGTGTCGCCTAACCACAGTAAACGGAATATGAGTGTCAAATCGGCAAACGTGATGCACGGTGCATAACAGTAACTCCAAACGAATCTAGATGGGGCCGTTGGGCACCAAACCTCTCGAAATGGTGTATATGATGAGACGAGCAAATTAGGAGCCTTCCGGTGTCACCTAACCATAGTAAATGGAATATGAGTGCAAAATGGGCAAGATAGATGGACGGTGCATAACGGCAACTCTAAACGAAACTAGACAGGGCCGTTGGGCGCCAAACCTCTCGAAATGGTGTGTCTGATGAGACAAGCAAATTAGGAGCCTTCTGGCGTCACCTAACCACAGTAAACGGAATATGAGTGTAAAATCGTCAAAAGTGATGCATAGTGCATAATGGCAACTCTAAACGAAACTAGACAGAGCCGTTAGGCACCAAACCTTTCGAAATGGTGTATATGATGAGACGAGCAAATTAGGAGCCTTCCGATGTCACCTAACCACAGTAAACGGAATATGAGTGCAAAATCGGCAAAAGTGATGCACGGTGCATAACGGCTACTATAAACGAAACTAGATAGTGCCGTTGGGCACCAAACCTCTCGAAATGGTGTATATGATGAGACGAGCAAATTAAGAGCCTTCCGGTGTCACCTAACCATAGTAAACGGAATAAGAGTGCAAAATCGGCAAAAGTGATGCACGGTGCATAACGGCAACTCCAAATGAAATTAGATGGGGTCGTTGGGCACCAAACCTCTCAAAATGGTGTATATGATGAAATGAGCAAATTAGGAGCCTTCCGGTGTCACCTAACCACAGTAAACGGAATATGAGTGCAAAATCGGTAAAAGTGATGCACGGTGCATAACGGGAACTCTAAACGAAACTAGTTATGGCCGTTGGGCATCAAACCTCTCGAAATGGTGTATATAATGAGACGAGCAAATTGGGAGCCTTCCGGTGTCACCTAACCACGGAAAACGGAATATGAGTGCAAAATCGGCAAAAGTGATGCACGGTGCATAACGGCAACTCCAAACGAAACTAGATGAGGCCTTCGTGCACCAAACCTCTCGAAATGGTGTATATGATGAAACGAGCAAATTAGGAGCCTTCCGGTGTCACCTAACCACAGTAAACGGAATATGAGTGCAAAATGGGTAAAAGTGATGCACGGTGCATAACGGCAACTCCAAACGAAACTAGATGGGGCCGTTAGGCACCAAACCTCTCGAAATGGTGTACATGATGAGACGAGCAAATTAGGAGCCTTCCGGTGTCAACTAACCACAGTAAACGGAATATGAGTGCAAAATCGGCAAAAGTGATGCACGGTGCATAACGGCAACTCGAAACGAAATTAGATGGGGCCGTTGGGCACCAAACCTCTCAAAATGGTGTATATGATGAAATGAGTACATTAGGAGCCTTCCGGTGTCGCCTAACCACAGTAAACGGAATATGAGTGCAAAATCGGCAAAAGTGATGCACGGTGCATAGCGGGAACGCTAAACGAAACTAGTTATGGCCGTTGGGCACCAAACCTCTCGAAATAGTGTATATGATGAGACGAGCAAATTAGGAGCCTTCCGATGTCATCTAACCACAGTTAACGGAATATGAGTGTAAAATCGGCAAAAGTGATAACGGCAACTCCAAACGAAACTAGATGGGGTCGTTGGGCACCAAACCTCTCGAAATGGTGTATATGATGAGACGAGCAAATTATTAGCCTTCCGGTGTCACCTAACCACAGTAAACGGAAGATGAGTGCAAAATCGGCAAAAGTGATGCACGGTGCATAACGGCAAGTCTAAACGAAACTAGTTATGGTTGTTGTGCACCAAACCTCTCGAAATGGTGTATATGATGAGACGAGCAAATTAGGAGCCTTCCGGTGTCGCCTAACCACAGTAAACGGAATATGAGTGTCAAATCGGCAAAAGTGATGCACGGTGCATAACAGCAACTCCAAACGAATCTAGATGGGGCCGTTGGGCACCAAAGCTCTCGAAATGGTGTATATGATGAGACGAGCAAATTAGGAGCCTTCCGGTGTCACCTAACCATAGTAAACGGAATATGAGTGCTAAATGGGCAAGAGAGATGGACGGTGCATAACGGCAACTCTAAACGAAACTAGACAGGGCCGTTGGGCGCCAAACCTCTCGAAATGGTGTGTCTGATGAGACGAGCAAATTAGGAGCCTTCTGGCGTCACCTAACCACAGTAAACGGAATATGAGTGCAAAATCGTCAAAAGTGATGCATAGTGCATAATGGCAACTCTAAACGAAACTAGACAGAGCCGTTAGGCACCAAACCTCTCGAAATGGTGTATATGATGAGAAGAGCAAATTAGGAGCCTTCCGATGTCACCTAACCACAGTAAACGGAATATGAGTGCAAAATCGGCAAAAGTGATGCACGGTACATAGCGGCAACTATAAACGAAACTAGATAGTGTCGTTGGGCACCAAACCTCTCGAAATGGTGTATATAATGAGACGAGCAAATTAAGAGCCTTCCGGTGTCACCTAACCACAGTAAACGGAATATGAGTGCAAAATCGGCAAAAGTGATGTATGGTGCATAACGGCAACTCCAAACGAAACTAGATGGGGCCGTTGGGCACCAAACCTCTCAAAATGGTGTATATGATGAGACGAGCAAATTAGGAGCCTTCCGGTGTCACCTAACCACAGTAAACGGAATATGAGTGTAAAATCGTCAAAAGTGATGTACGGTGCATAACGGCAACTCTAAACGAAACTAGACAGAGCCGTCAGGCACCAAATCTCTCGAAATCGTGTATATGATGAGACGAGCAAATTAAGAGCCTTCCGGTGTCATCTAACCACAGTTAACGGAATATGAGTGCAAAATCGGCAAAAATGATGCACGGTGCATAACGACAACTCCAAACGAAACTAGATGGGGCTGTTGAGCACCAAATCTCTCGAAATCGTGTATATGATGAGACGAGCAAATTAAGAGCCTTCCGGTGTCATCTAACCACAGTTAACGGAATATGAGTGTAAAATCGGCAAAAGTGATGCACGGTGCATAACGGCAACTCTAAACGAAACTAGTTATGGCCATTGTGCACCAAACCTCTCGAAATGGTGTATATGATGAGACGAGCAAATTAGGAGTCTTCCGATGTCATCTAACCACAGTTAACAGAACATGAGTGCAAAATCGGCAAAAGTGATGGGTGCATAACGGCAACTCCAAACGAAACTAGATGGGGCCGTTGGGCACCAAATCTCTCAAAATGGTGTATATGATGAAATGAGCAAATTAGGAGCCTTCCGGTGTCACCTAACCACAGTAAACGGAATATGAGTGCAAAATCGGCAAAAGTGATGCACGGTGCATAACGGGAACTCTAAACGAAACTAGTTATGGCCGTTGGGCACCAAACCTCTCGAAATGGTGTATATGATGAGACGAGCAAATTAGGAGCCTTCCGATGTCATCTAACCACAGTAAACGGAATATGAGTGCAAAATCGGCAAAAGTGATAACGGCAACTCCAAACGAAACTAGATGGGGCCGTTGGGCACAAAACCTGTCGAAATTGTGTATATGATGAGACGAGCAAATTATGAGCCTTCCGGTGTCACCTAACCACAGTAAACGGAAGATGAGTGCAAAATCGGCAAAAGTGATGCACGGTGCATAACGGCAACTCTAAACGAAACTAGTTATGGCTGTTGTGCACCAAACCTCTCGAAATGGTGTATATGATGAGACGAGCAAATTAGGAGCCTTCCGGTGTCGCCTAACCACAGTAAACGGAATATGAGTGTCAAATCGGCAAACGTGATGCACGGTGCATAACAGTAACTCCAAACGAATCTAGATGGGGCCGTTGGGCACCAAACCTCTCGAAATGGTGTATATGATGAGACGAGCAATTAGGAGCCTTCCGGTGTCACCTAACCATAGTAAATGGAATATGAGTGCAAAATGGGCAAGATAGATGGACGGTGCATAACGGCAACTCTAAACGAAACTAGACAGGGCCGTTGGGCGCCAAACCTCTCGAAATGGTGTGTCTGATGAGACAAGCAAATTAGGAGCCTTCTGGCGTCACCTAACCACAGTAAACGGAATATGAGTGTAAAATCGTCAAAAGTGATGCATAGTGCATAATGGCAACTCTAAACGAAACTAGACAGAGCCGTTAGGCACCAAACCTTTCGAAATGGTGTATATGATGAGACGAGCAAATTAGGAGCCTTCCGATGTCACCTAACCACAGTAAACGGAATATGAGTGCAAAATCGGCAAAAGTGATGCACGGTGCATAACGGCAACTATAAACGAAACTAGATAGTGCCGTTGGGCACCAAACCTCTCGAAATGGTGTATATGATGAGACGAGCAAATTAAGAGCCTTCCGGTGTCACCTAACCATAGTAAACGGAATAAGAGTGCAAAATCGGCAAAAGTGATGCACGGTGCATAACGGCAACTCCAAATGAAATTAGATGGGGTCGTTGGGCACCAAACCTCTCAAAATGGTGTATATGATGAAATGAGCAAATTAGGAGCCTTCCGGTGTCACCTAACCACAGTAAACGGAATATGAGTGCAAAATCGGTAAAAGTGATGCACGGTGCATAACGGGAACTCTAAACGAAACTAGTTATGGCCGTTGGGCATCAAACCTCTCGAAATGGTGTATATAATGAGACGAGCAAATTGGGAGCCTTCCGGTGTCACCTAACCACGGAAAACGGAATATGAGTGCAAAATCGGCAAAAGTGATGCACGGTGCATAACGGCAACTCCAAACGAAACTAGATGAGGCCTTCGTGCACCAAACCTCTCGAAATGGTGTATATGATGAAACGAGCAAATTAGGAGCCTTCCGGTGTCACCTAACCACAGTAAACGGAATATGAGTGCAAAATGGGTAAAAGTGATGCACGGTGCATAACGGCAACTCCAAACGAAACTAGATGGGGCCGTTAGGCACCAAACCTCTCGAAATGGTGTATATGATGAGACGAGCAAATTAAGAGCCTTCCGGTGTCAACTAACCACAGTAAACGGAATATGAGTGCAAAATCGGCAAAAGTGATGCACGGTGCATAACGGCAACTCGAAACGAAATTAGATGGGGCCGTTGGGCACCAAATTTCTCAAAATGGTGTATATGATGAAATGAGTACATTAGGAGCCTTCCGGTGTCGCCTAACCACAGTAAACGGAATATGAGTGCAAAATCGGCAAAAGTGATGCACGGTGCATAGCGGGAACGCTAAACGAAACTAGTTATGGCCGTTGGGCACCAAACCTCTCGAAATAGTGTATATGATGAGACGAGCAAATTAGGAGCCTTCCGATGTCATCTAACCACAGTTAACGGAATATGAGTGTAAAATCGGCAAAAGTGATAACGGCAACTCCAAACGAAACTAGATGGGGTCGTTGGGCACCAAACCTCTCGAAATGGTGTATATGATGAGACGAGCAAATTATTAGCCTTCCGGTGTCACCTAACCACAGTAAACGGAAGATGAGTGCAAAATCGGCAAAAGTGATGCACGGTGCATAACGGCAAGTCTAAACGAAACTAGTTATGGCTGTTGTGCACCAAACCTCTCGAAATGGTGTATATGATGAGACGAGCAAATTAGGAGCCTTCCGGTGTCGCCTAACCACAGTAAACGGAATATGAGTGTCAAATCGGCAAAAGTGATGCACGGTGCATAACAGCAACTCCAAACGAATCTAGATGGGGCCGTTGGGCACCAAAGCTCTCGAAATGGTGTATATGATGAGACGAGCAAATTAGGAGCCTTCCGGTGTCACCTAACCATAGTAAACGGAATATGAGTGCTAAATGGGCAAGAGAGATGGACGGTGCATAACGGCAACTCTAAACGAAACTAGACAGGGCCGTTGGGCGCCAAACCTCTCGAAATGGTGTGTCTGATGAGACGAGCAAATTAGGAGCCTTCTGGCGTCACCTAACCACAGTAAACGGAATATGAGTGCAAAATCGTCAAAAGTGATGCATAGTGCATAATGGCAACTCTAAACGAAACTAGACAGAGCCGTTAGGCACCAAACCTCTCGAAATGGTGTATATGATGAGAAGAGCAAATTAGGAGCCTTCCGATGTCACCTAACCACAGTAAACGGAATATGAGTGCAAAATCGGCAAAAGTGATGCACGGTACATAGCGGCAACTATAAACGAAACTAGATAGTGTCGTTGGGCACCAAACCTCTCGAAATGGTGTATATAATGAGACGAGCAAATTAAGAGCCTTCCGGTGTCACCTAACCACAGTAAACGGAATATGAGTGCAAAATCGGCAAAAGTGATGTATGGTGCATAACGGCAACTCCAAACGAAACTAGATGGGGCCGTTGGGCACCAAACCTCTCAAAATGGTGTATATGATGAGACGAGCAAATTAGGAGCCTTCCGGTGTCACCTAACCACAGTAAACGGAATATGAGTGTAAAATCGTCAAAAGTGATGTACGGTGCATAACGGCAACTCTAAACGAAACTAGACAGAGCCGTCAGGCACCAAATCTCTCGAAATCGTGTATATGATGAGACGAGCAAATTAAGAGCCTTCCGGTGTCATCTAACCACAGTTAACGGAATATGAGTGCAAAATCGGCAAAAATGATGCACGGTGCATAACGACAACTCCAAACGAAACTAGATGGGGCTGTTGGGCACCAAATCTCTCGAAATCGTGTATATGATGAGACGAGCAAATTAAGAGCCTTCCGGTGTCATCTAACCACAGTAAACGGAATATGAGTGCAAAATCGGCAAAAGTGATGCACGGTGCATAACGGCAACTCTAAACGAAACTAGTTATGGCCATTGTGCACCAAACCTCTCGAAATGGTGTATATGATGAGACGAGCAAATTAGGAGTCTTCCGATGTCATCTAACCACAGTTAACAGAATATGAGTGCAAAATCGGCAAAAGTGGTAACGGCAACTCCAAACGAAACTAGATGGGGCCGTTGGGCACCAAATCTCTCAAAATGGTGTATATGATGAAATGAGCAAATTAGGAGCCTTCCGGTGTCACCTAACCACAGTAAACGGAATATGAGTGCAAAATCGGCAAAAGTGATGCACGGTGCATAACGGAACTCTAAACGAAACTAGTTATGGCCGTTGGGCACCAAACCTCTCGAAATGGTGTATATGATGAGACGAGCAAATTAGGAGCCTTCCGATGTCATCTAACCACAGTTAACGGAATATGAGTGCAAAATCGGCAAAAGTGATAACGGCAACTCCAAACGAAACTAGATGGGGCCGTTGGGCACAAAACCTGTCGAAATTGTGTATATGATGAGACGAGCAAATTATGAGCCTTCCGGTGTCACCTAACCACAGTAAACGGAAGATGAGTGCAAAATCGGCAAAAGTGATGCACGGTGCATAACGGCAACTCTAAACGAAACTAGTTATGGCTGTTGTGCACCAAACCTCTCGAAATGGTGTATATGATGAGACGAGCAAATTAGGAGCCTTCCGGTGTCGCCTAACCACAGTAAACGGAATATGAGTGTCAAATCGGCAAAGTGATGCACGGTGCATAACAGTAACTCCAAACGAATCTAGATGGGGCCGTTGGGCACCAAACCTCTCGAAATGGTGTATATGATGAGACGAGCAGATTAGGAGCCTTCCGGTGTCACCTAACCATAGTAAATGGAATATGAGTGCAAAATGGGCAAGATAGATGGACGGTGCATAACGGCAACTCTAAACGAAACTAGACAGGGCCGTTGGGCGCCAAACCTCTCGAAATGGTGTGTCTGATGAGACAAGCAAATTAGGAGCCTTCTGGCGTCACCTAACCACAGTAAACGGAATATGAGTGTAAAATCGTCAAAAGTGATGCATAGTGCATAATGGCAACTCTAAACGAAACTAGACAGAGCCGTTAGGCACCAAACCTTTCGAAATGGTGTATATGATGAGACGAGCAAATTAGGAGCCTTCCGATGTCACCTAACCACAGTAAACGGAATATGAGTGCAAAATCGGCAAAAGTGATGCACGGTGCATAACGGCAACTATAAACGAAACTAGATAGTGCCGTTGGGCACCAAACCTCTCGAAATGGTGTATATAATGAGACGAGCAAATTAAGAGCCTTCCGGTGTCACCTAACCACAGTAAACGGAATATGAGTGCAAAATCGGCAAAAGTGATGCACGGTGCATAACGGCAACTCCAAACGAAACTAGATGGGGCCGTTGGGCACCAAACCTCTCAAAATGGTGTATATGATGAGACGAGCAAATTAGGAGCCTTCCGGTGTCACCTAACCACAGTAAACGGAATATGAGTGCAAAATCGGCAAAAGTGATGCACGGTGCATAACGGCAACTCTAAACGAAACTAGTTATGGTCGTTTGACACCAAACCTCTCGAAATGGTGCATATGATGAGACGAGCAAATTAGGAGCCTTCCGGTGTCACCTAACCACAGTAAACGGAATATGAGTGTAAAATCGTCAAAAGTGATGTACGGTGCATAACGGCAACTCTAAACGAAACTAGACAGAGCCGTCAGGCACCAAATCTCTCGAAATCGTGTATATGATGAGACGAGCAAATTAAGAGCCTTTCGGTGTCATCTAACTACAGTTAACGGAATATGAGTGCAAAATCGGTAAAAATGATGCACGGTGCATAACGACAACTCCAAACGAAACTAGATGGGGCTGTTGGGCACCAAACCTCTTGAAATAGTGTATATGATGAGACGAGCAAATTAGGAGCCTTCCGGTGTCACCTAACCACAGTAAACGGAATATGAGTGCAAAATCGGCAAAAGTGATGCACGGTGCATAACGGCAACTCTAAACGAAACTGGTTATGGTCGTTTGGCACCAAACCTCTCGAAATGGTGCATATGATGAGACGAGCAAATTAGGAGCCTTCCGGTGTCACCTAACCACAGTAAACGGAATATGAGTGTAAAATCGTCAAAAGTGATGCACGGTGCATAACGGCAACTCTAAACGAAACTAGACAGAGCCGTCGGGCACCAAATCTCTCGAAATCGTGTATATGATGAGACGAGCAAATTAAGAGCCTTCCGGTGTCATCTAACCACAGTTAACGGAATATGAGTGCAAAATCGACAAAAATGATGCACGGTGCATAACGACAACTCCAAACGAAACTAGATGAGGCTGTTGGGCACCAAACCTCTTGAAATAGTGTATATAATGAGACGAGCAAATTAGGAGCCTTCCGGTGTCACCTAACCACAGTAAACGGAATATGAGTGCAAAATCGGCAAAAGTGATGCACGGTGCATAACGGCAACTCTAAACGAAACTAGTTATGGCCATTGTGCACCAAACCTCTCGAAATGATGTATATGATGAGACGAGCAAATTAGGAGCCTTCCGGTGTCACCTAACCACAGTAAACGGAATATGAGGCATAACTAACCATTCATATAAACCATATTTTGTTTTAAAACAGTTTTCCATTCGTCTCCTTCTCTCATTCTAATCTGATGATATCCACTTTTAAGATCAATCTTAGTAAAAACACAAGATCTATGCAATTCATCAAACATATATTCTAATCTAGGAATGGGATGTCGATACTTTACTGTTATGTTGTTGATGGCTCGACAATCAACACACATCCTCCATGTCCTGTCCTTCTTAGGAACTAGCAACACCGTAACTACACAAGGACTCATGCTTTCTCTCACGTACCCTTTTTCCATCAATTCTTTAACCTGTCTTTGTAGCTCATTTGTCTCCTCGGGGTTACTCCTATAGGCTGGTCGGTTTGGAATGGTTGCACCAGGTACAAAATCAATTTGATGCTCTATCCCTCGATTGGTGGTAAACCATGTGGTGTTTCCTCGGAAAAGACATCCTCATAAGCCTGCAAAAGAGAAACAATAGAACTAGGCAAAGCGGGGTCAAGTTTGTTATGTTTAAAAATGCCTCTTTGTACAAAAGCACAATCATTGACTGATTTGAAAGCAACACTCTTTTTATGTCACTCCCTCTTACATAGAAATTCTTTTGTTTTCTTTCTAATTTTCTCTCAATGGCCATATCTTTCTTTTCTTTTTCTCTCTCATTTTTCTCGGCCTCCCTCTGATTTTTACTCTCTTTTTGCAACCTCACTTGATCTTCATAAACCTGTTTTGGTGTCATTAGAACAAGAGTGATTGGTCTTTGATTGAGTACAAAAGAGTATTTGTTGGAGAATCCATTATGCTTCACACGTCTATCAAATTGCCATGGCCGTCCTAACAACAAGTTTCCAGCTTGCATCGATACAACAACACACAACACCTCATCTTCATATTTACCAATCCGAAAAGAAACTAACACTTGTTTGTTTACCCTCACTTTGCCACTATCATTCAACCATTGTAACTTATATGGTCGTGGATGTTTAAGTGTTGACAGCCCTAATTTCTCTACCAAAGTAGTGCTTGCAACATTAGTACAACTACCACCATCAATAATCACACTACATACCTTGTTTTGAATATGGCACCTAGTATGAAAGATGTTTTCCCGCTGCACCTCATCATCTTCTTTGACCTGCACACTTAGAGCTTTCCTTCCAACCAACAATTCAACTTGGACAACATATTCCTCATCATTCACGTCCTCCAATGGTGGTATAGACTCGGTGTCATCTTCATCATCCAATTCAATCTCACCATCCTCTCGCAATACCATAACTCTTTTGTTTGGATATTGGCTTGCTATGTGACCCCTGCCTTGGCATTTAAAACACTTAATGTCACGATTTCAAGTGGTGGCAGAATCTATTTTACCTTGATTTCCATGGCTGGTCGTTTCTTGCTTTTGCTCAGTTTTGGGCTTGGTCGTGGCTTGCTTCTCCTCTTTCCTCATAATATTCGGCCTCCACGATGAACTCGAGCTAGGGTTTTGCCATGTATTGCTACCTCTCCTCTTGAGTTGGTTCTTGATCTTGATAGCCATGTGCACCATATCTTCCAACTCCACATAATGCTGCAGTTCTACCAAATTAGCAATTTTCACGTTCAAACCAGCAAGGAACCTAGCCATAGTAGCCTCTTGGTCCTCCTCTACATTCGCACGGATCATTGCGCGTTCCATCTCCTTATAATAATCCTTCACGCTTCGATTACCTTGTGTAAGTCTTTGCAATTTTTGGTACAAATCCCTATAGTAATGGCTTGGAACAAACCATCTCCTCATCACAGTTTTCATTTCCTCCCACGTCTCTATTGGACGCTCTCTATTTCTCCTTCTGCTTAAAACCAATTGATCCCACCAAACAATCGCATAATCTGAAAATTCAATGGCTGCAAGTTTTACCTTTTTAAGCTTCGAATAATTGTGACAGTCAAATACTAATTCCATCTTTTTCTCCCACTCAAGGTAAGCCTTGGGATCGTTTTTGCCTTGAAACGATGGAATTTTCATTTTAATACTACCCAAGTTATTATCCTCTCGATTCCTAACTTCTCTAAACCGCCTACCATACCTCCTGTTACCAATAATGGAATTCTGGTCATCCTTTTCTTCAAAACCATCCCCATAATACTCTTCATCTTCAATTCTCACTTCCCTAGGTTGAACCCTTTCTCTCTTATGCACATTAGGAACATTTTGTGGCTGTTCCATACGTACATTTTCTACTCGATCTAATCGTTCATGAACTTGCTCCATCTCTACTCTCAACATTCTCCTCATCTCACTCATCAAGGCTTCCATTAGTAACTTCGGATCAACCTCTTCTAATGTGCTTTCATAAGTATTTTTGTCCTTGTTGTTTGACATGTTTGCTGCAAAACAAAGTTAGAAAAGAAAAATAAAATAAAATAAAATAAACCCCACACACTCCCTCATGTGTTTCACTCAAACAAAGATGCACTCAACTTTCACTCGTGTTTTTTTCACAAAATTATATTGGCTTTTACCCTCTAATGAGCTCACCACTCTTGCCTTTTTCCACTCATAGTAATCCTCTATAGGTTCTTATTGAACTAATCAAACAAATATCACAATTTTCAACAACAGTTCATCACAAACTCACTAGAAGATTCGGATTCAAAGACTAGGAAATTATAAAAATACAAGGTTGTGTGATGGAATTTTACGGGTTTAATGGGGACAAGAAATTCGGTTTGAGACTCAATAAAGGCAAACAAAGATGTAAAATTGAAATAAGATTGTAAGAATTAAATCTCAGTATCACACTTTTTTTTTCTTTTTTTTTTCTCTGGTACTTTCTTTTTGGATTTTTTTTTTGCTTTTTTTTTTTTTTTTATATAAATACCGCTCCACATGCCACTAGTGTTCAAGGAAGTAATTTGGAGATGCATCTTGGAGATTTTAGCAGACTAATCACTAGAGCCCAAGCTAAAAGGTTAAAGGAACAACTTCAACTATTTGCGCAAAATTGGGTTGATAATGGATTGTCCAAGCATGGAGATTTTAAAGAGCCCAAGTTAATTAATTTAATTAGGCTAAAAGAGTAGTTTTAGATTCAGCCCATCTCATTCCCGGCCATCCAAGTAGTGTCCAGATTCATTCACTAATGACAAGAAGTTAAGGAGTCACAAGAGTTATTTTGACATTTAAGAATCAAGGAGTTACAAGAGTTATTTTGACATTCAAAAATCAAGGAGTTACAAGAGTTATTTTAACATTTATGGGGAGTAACACCACCTTGATTAATGTCTAGATTCAATATGCATTTTAGGTTGTAAAGGCTATAACTAGGGCTATTCAGCTTTGTTTTTATATATATCTGAATGTATTTTCAAACATTTTCCTATATGAAATATGATAGGTTTGCTTTTTTTGTGATTTTATGCATAAGGTGTTGAATTGATGCAATTGAGTTCATTTTTGTATTTCAATTCTATTTCCTATTTCTATTGTTCCTGATTGCTTTGATCTTGGGTTCAAGGGTAATTCTCTTGGGTTCTTGTCAAAACACATTTCCTAGGTGATAGAACAAATCTATCTAAATTAATTTGGTGTGAATCAAATCTGGTTTGAGTGATAAAGAGTTCTAAGAAACGATTTGGATCTTGGGGTTTCGCATCATTTGGTATCAGAGCCAAGTTCACCAGGTAATTCTATCCTTTAATTTTCTATTTCTTTCCATTAGCCTTGTTAATCATCTTTTTGCTTTTTGATCTAGTTCTTTGAAAAAAAAAACAAAGAAAAAAAAAACAACAACAACAAAGAAATCAGTTCTAAACAAGATCCTCCATTTTGATTTATGTGATTGATTCCTTGGGCTGTGAAGAAACAACTCACCCCTATTAAGTCTGATTTTGTTTAAAATTTTATATACATCTGTTCTTGAGTGTTTGAGTGTTAATTTTGTAAGGAATCACAAGTTTCCTTCTTAAATTCAGTATTTGTCATTCTATTGCAACTATAGTTTCCTTTCCTGATTCCGTTTCTTTACTAGTCACCATATACATAAAGTGTGTGTCTTTCCTTTTTTGGTTGTGTTGCTTTCCTTCTAGTTTTGTTTTGCATATCCTTGTTGCTTATTTTAGGATTCCTCTGATAAAATTGAATTACATTGAGATCTTGACTGCTGTTTGATTTGGTCCTTACGTATAAAATCATAAAGATTGCTTGAGTGGTAAAAGGCAAGAGAGTGTGAGCTCAAAAGAGGGTAAAAACCAATTTGAGTTAAACACGAGAGAAGTGCTAATTACTACGAGGGAAACACGTGAGGGAGTGTTTGTGAGGATGGCTTTAACCACTCATAGGCCAATAATTGTACTTTTGTACAAGGAGACTTATTTTTTCTACTAACGACCTTGACCCTTCTTTGCCAAGTGTTGTTATTGATGTTTTGCAAGAATACGATGATGTTTTTCCTAATGATTTACCTCAAGGTTTACCACCTTTGAGAGGGATAGAATATTAAATTGACCTAATTCCCGGGGTTGCCATTCCAAATAGGCCAGCATATAGAAGCAATCCCGAAGAGACAAAGGAGCTACAAAAGCAAGTGGAAGAGCTCTTGAAGAAATGACATATAATAGAAAGTTTAAGTCCATGTGCAATACCCATCTTGTTGGTACCAAAGAAGGATGGAAGTTGGCGTATGTGTGTGGATTGCAGAGCCATCAACAAAATAAAGGTAAAGTATCGACATCCCATACCTCGACTTGAGAACATGTTGGATGAATTGCATGGTGCATATGTCTTTTCTAAAGTTGATTTGAAAAGTGGTTATCACCAAATTAGAATAAAAATAGGTGATGAGTGGAAAACCGCTTTTAAAACAAAACATGGATTGTATGAGTGGATGGTAATGTCGTTTGGCCTAACCAATGCCTCTAGTACATTTATACGATTAATGAACCATATTTTACGTGAATGTATTGGAAAATTTGTGATTGTCTATTTTGATGACATTCTAGTGTATAGAAAATCTGTTGATGAACATGTTTTGCATTCAAAATGTGTGTTTGATGCTTCGCGCAAAAACAAGTTGTATGCTAACTTGAAGAAATGTTCATTTTGCATTGATCGCATCATTTTCTTGGGTTATGTCGTGAGTTCAAATGGAATTGAAGTAGATAGTGAAAAGGTAAAGGCTATTTAAGAATGGCCAACACCTAAGACTGTGAGTGAAGTAAGAAGTTTTCATAGGAGATTTGTCAAAGATTTTAGCATCATTGCTGCACCATTAACTGAAATCATGAAGAAAGATAAGGGGTTTATTTGGTGTAGAGAACAAAAACATGCATTTTCTTTGCTAAAAGAGAAGTTGAGTAGTGCACCATTGATGAGACTGCCCAATTTTGATTCAACTTTTGAAATTGAATGTGACGCCTCCGGGATTGGTATAGGTGCCGTTTTATTGCAGGAAAAAAGATCAGTTGCTTATTTTAGTGAAAAGCTAAATGGAGCGCAACTAAACTACTAACTTATGATAAGGAGATGTATGCTTTGGTGAGGGCATTGCAAACATGGCAGCATTATTTGTTACCAAAGGAGTTCGTGATTCATATAGATTATGAGTCATTGAAACACTTGAAAGGACAAAGTAAGCTGAACAAGCGTCACGCCAAATGGATAGAATTCATGGAATTTTTTCCATATGTGATCCAATATAAGCAAGGTAAAGAGAACATCGTGGCAGATGCGTTATCTAGAAGGTATGCTCTAATCTCTACTCTTTCAACTAAGTTGTTAGGATTTGAGCATTTGAAGGAATTGTATGCACATGATAGTGATTTCTCTAATGTTTATAATGCTTGTGAGCATGCTTCATTCTGTGATTTCTATAGGCACGAGGGATTTCTTTTTAAAAGGGAAAAATTATGTGTGCCTAATAGTTCAATTAGGGAATTGCTTGTTCGTGAAGCTCATAGTGGAGGTCTTATGGGACATTTTGGCGTTGACAAAACTTTGAGCATCTTGCATGAATATTTCTTTTGGCCTAATATGCGTAAGGGTGTTGAGAAAATCTGTTCTAGTTGCATTTCATGTAGACAAGCTAAATCTAGAACTTAACCTCATGGATTATACATGCCTTTGCCAGTACCAACAAAT